>VOPJ01002024.1:0-109519 GCA_014673585.1 Semibalanus balanoides
TAAATATTTCCTCTTTCGTTTGGTGTATTTTTCTCACAACGTGCATATACTCCATTTGCCACCTAATTCCATCTTTTCGGTCAAAACTGTCTCCTTCGTACGTAGGTAAGTGCGAAAGATTATGCACATTTTGGCGCACACTGACGCAGCGGGCACCTGATACATGGAATAACGAAACTAATCGGATACTGACGGAGCTTACGAACACCCGCCGTTGCATTTCCAGCTTGAAGACATTACATACTCACCGATGGAGCCATATCTAGCGAACTCGCGACTGAGGTAAGGTTCACTAACTGGCCACCAGATGACAGCACTGTTATATTCCTGTTTCAGTGTCTGGCTCCCGGGACCCTCGGGACGACTCGTGACGTCACTAGTCACCTGACACCCGAGCGTCTGTCGATAACAGACCGTCAGTCGACAGAGATCAAAGCGACACCGCCGGTCCCCCTCCCCCTTCTCTGGGTGGGTCCCCCTCCCTCCTACAGGCGAGTCCTCCACCCGCCGCAGAGGGGTCCTGGAGGCCTGCCGCTGAAGGTAATTAGCAGGGGAGGGGCGGGGTAAAACCCGACACCACTCCACTGATAAAGATAGATAAGTGAGAACTGAGTTGGATAATAAATGTCTGGTGGAAATCTTCAAAGTAAAATGTCATCCAAATTGCTAAAAGCACAGAAGATTGTGATGTTCGGGCCAAAGGCAAGACATGTATTTGTATCGTGAGATAAATATGAATTCAATCAATTCAGTCAGTTTGCTAATAGTTTGATCTCCAACCGGAGATAAACTGCCGTTAATGCTTCCGTATTCTTGACTCTTTGTCTATATCGCACCAGATGCTATATTACAGTGCTTATTTATAGACTCGACGAACGATAAGGACATGTAGATATAAATATAAGTGATTCGTTCTGTCTAGTCACGCTGTCTGGCATCACAGATGATGCTTACGATGGTAATAGAGTAAGTGAAGTTCCTCCTGGCGTCTGTGTGCCTGTCCGGTCGACCGACTGCACAATCAGCGTTTGGTCAACTCAACGGCCAATCTACTTGTGTGTAGCATTGCGTGTTTTTTTGCCAGCAATTCCAAATGTAATGCAATTTGGCAGGAAGTCACGCTCACATCTGACTTAAGTGAGATCATGGACAACAACAGCGTTGCATGTTTTTTGCCAGCATTTCAAATGTAATGCAGTTTTGTCAGGAAGTCACGCTCACATCTGACGTAAGTGAGATCATGGACAACAACATGAGCTTTGGGTCAAACTCTGTGTCCATGGGCGCCACACACCAGAGCAGTTACGGTGACCCTAAGCCCAAACTATCATCAGTATCTAATCTAGCGCGCGTGAGTGAAAAATATTGAACCCTGATTGAGGATCATGATTCCATGATGGTTTAACATGCTAATATGCCTTCGATTTAACTCATATATACTATCTCAGAATAATACATTCAATATATCCCTGCGTGACAAAAGCATGTTTCTAGCATTTGACAAATTAACATAACAATAATGTATGTATTTTTTTATTTATCTCGGGGTTGTACTTTTCAATACAAATTTCACTTAAAATGCAAGCATATTAATTATGACGTAGCCTATAGCCATAAGGTATGTACCAAAGCCTTGCTCTGTAAATTTTCGTCTATCAGGTAATTGACAAATTACAATGTTATATCATGTAAATGCAAACCGATCTATCGTCAGGTATCGATGAGGGGTGATTCGTAATGTGACATATTCCAGTAACACTTACAAGTGAATTTTGACGATATTTTGCGCTTCATGGTTGCAGGATGTATGAAAACGGCTTATCTTCGACTTAAAATGAAAAAAACTGGCGTGATATAGAAACTTGAAACACACACACATACACAATTTAAATACGCCATTGCATTTGCATATAGAGAGGATCATTCAACGGTCAAATGTTTTAGTATTTGAGCGACAAGTACCATTTTTGTTCAATTTTCGGATGGTAGACTGCTTTGTCCAAGCAACACCGTAATGCTTTGCACTTGCTCGCGATCTAGCCAATATCTGTTATTTATTATAATAGTTATAATCTTTAATCATAATTCATCACATGCGAAAATGATCCATTTGGTTTGCCATCTTACGTAAAGTTTGGTATTGCCAGCTTAACAAACGAATATTTTCTCATGAAGTCGCTTTCACGCTCGCTCCCATCGGACGCTTGAAGACAGAGGGTTGTCACCATGTGCCTCCACATCGGTAATTAGCTGTCCTTTTAGCTCGCTCCCATCGGACGCTTGAAGACAGAGGGTTGTCACCATGTGCCTCCACATCGGTAATTAGCCACAGTCAACTCGTCTGGTACCTCTCGCATCCCCACTTATCTTTACCGCGTGTCGCCCCATCTGATCCCCCGTGGTATCTTATCAGCACCACGTGTGGGCAGTTTGTCGGGGGCCCGCTCCCACGTCCGACCACCCCAAATGACAACCGGTTTTCCCAGAGTCGGGACGGGAGCTTCCCGGTATCGGGCCTTAAGTGTCGGGACCGAGACCAGAGGACAGTGACGTCACCTCGTATGGTCCTCGTATGCAAGGACTTACCAGTGCCCGAAACAGAATGGATGCCACCACTACCTCCACCAGTTAATCCGTACCCCCGGCGACGCTCGCGTCACCTCTTATCTTTACCGCCACCGGGTCGACCCTTCCGATCCCCCGTGATGTCTTATCAGTACCACATGTGGGCAGTTTGTAAGGGTTCCCTCCTGGGTCCGACCGTCTGAACACCCAAAATGGCCGCGAGTTTTCCTAGAGTCATGACGGAGGTGTCGACACCGGAACCATTGGAGGTACTTGATCAATCTTCAGGAGCAGGAAGGTTCTTTATCGCACAATATTGCAACACTTCATTCACAATACTGCCGTGTCTTTCAACCACACATACTCTGTGATACAGAAAGGTCAGACAGAAGCTCAGTTGACACGGAAACTCACGCAGTCCTCGACTGCAAGCTCTGCGGTACAGCATAGCTTTAGGCGCTCACTACTAGTGCCATCTTGGGGCAACAATATCAGTAGGCACTGCTCTTAGCCAAAAGCAATGATTTTTCACGCACCAGAACGCAGAGTTAACCACTTTTATTTACATTTATTGGTGCTGATTCTCATTTGATGATACAGTGTCAGTGAAACAGAAACTTGATAGATGTACAGTATAGACCATATGTTCTGTCCACTTCATCGACACCACCCGATGGCGATGCACCTGGCAAATAAATTATTCGTGAAAACAGCTTGAAGCAGTCCTCTCAGTGCACTATTCGAATACATCCTCTATTTTTCTGGAGCGATGTTGGTTTTGTCTGCTAGAAGCTAGCGTAGAAAGTATTCTTAAAAGCTTTGGTTACGTTAAGCGCGACCGTTTAGTGCAATGTCAACATTGTCCATCGATGCTGTCTTTTGATGCATACACGCAGTGAAATCTAATGAAACTATGTATGTCCTCGCCCCTGATACTGGGGGAGAAGGCTATAGTAATTGCATTGGATTCCACTGCGTGCAGCTCAGACAGACCAAGACAGAGACAGAGGTGGTGTCGATGAAGTAGACGGAACATATGGTCTACACTGCAGTGCAGGGGAGGACGGGGCACGTTCTGTCACGGGGCACATTCTGCCAGTGGAGTTTTCGCGTGAACTGTCCACCGCAGGTATTAATTGTTGTTTCGCAACATATGTTCCTTTCACCTTTGTACTTGCAACGGTCCGGTACTATCAAAACAACAACATGCCTGCGACCGGATTGGTCCAAATTTGAAAAGTTTGATTTTCAACAGAAATCCAAACTTATTAAGTGAACAAAAAATGTGCTTAGTGGCCATTCGGATAATTATAAAGTGTCTTTGAATGCTGTCACTCGGCGCGGCACGAAGTCCAGAATATTGTGCTGAGCGTTATTTTTCCCCATTCTCCCAAGTTTTCAGTAAAAAAACGAAAAAAGTGTGACCTATGTCGAGTGGGGCAGGTTCTGCCACCTAATTGGGCAGGTTCTGTCACTGAATCTGCTCATGATTCCTAGGTCGTATCGCTTATAAACGACCATACAAATGATTGCCTGTTATTTACAGATATGATACGCCACTACCAAGCGTTAAAACGAATCAGGGTGGTGCGATGCGATGCAGTTCACATTATTCGTGCCTTAAGGCCTTTTCTAAGGAATTTTCACTGGTGGGATTTCTACTGGCGGATCAAGGCTGCAAGTTTGGAGGGCAAAAGTTTAGCTGCGTTTCGTTAGCGAAAAGTTATTGACCCGGGGGGGATGGCGTCGAGTCGTCAGCGCAAAGAGTCGTTTAACGGGAGAGGGGAGGGGGTGCGTCGAGGGCCTCATTGCCAAAGAAAATTATATCACTTGGGCCCGTGGAGACAGTTCAACGCGTTTGTTCTTACCGCTGACTGCGGTGGATCTTTGCGTCCATAATCCATATCCATATGGATGGATCGTAATCCATAATCCATACTGTGGGGGGAGGGGAGAATTTCAAGGCATTGCGGTGGAAATTCCCCACCCCCCAGTTAGCATGTTAAATTATGCCCAGATTCGTGCATGGATAAACAATAAAAACACAATTGCATACAGTGTTTGGGATCGTATATGGCCGTCATTTTCTACACTATTGATGATGTCGATGAATGAAACCCTCTTCTCCAACTTGCAGGGACGCCACAGATGACCGTTCGGGTGATAACCGGAAGTGCCCCATCAATGACAAGAATGGTGCCCCGAAGGGTGACAGAACGGCCCCGTATATGGTACAAAGGTTCATGTCAGAAGAGTTATCGCCACATTATCGACACTGGTGTCGAAACAAACTGAGATACCACTTCAACTCCTTAAAACGATTTGAAGCTATTGATACACTCAACAGTATTGGAAAATATCAATCACTAACTCTTAAAAGTGTGCTCGCCAGGGCAAATTAACAGAAAGGTGACAGAACGTGCCCCGGTCTCCCCTACATGTATATAAATTGGTTGCCACCATCAAACGAATCAACGATGACTTCTCACTTTTTTACTCAATCACCATAACCCTCTCCAGAAAGCTCAATTACCCCATGTGGGGTAATTACATTTGATTTTAGATTCACTAGTTTAAGTGATTTGCTTCAAATTTATGTTTGATTAAGGGTGGGTTCAAAAGTCGTTTCTTCATCCCGAGACAAGTCATGACCTCACACAAATGACTGTCAGACATCATCCCCAGTAGCAGGCCGTCGGTCCAGAAAAAAAAGTTGGGTACGCTCAGAACTTCTAGATAATTAATTGTTATTTTGAGAATAAATTGCTACTTACAATTATTGACAACGCTTGCTGTACATTCCTCCAATGCTTTCGGACATTGTTTTTGCCAAATATTTGCCAATGCATGCTGTCTCCCTGAATGAGGATAGAGTGGCCATACACTTCCTGTAAGTGTAGAAGTAATCTGAAGTCGAGTTTTTTACTATTCAGTATTCAGCCGTCTTCGTATTAACTATGCAATATTGAACGACACTTCCTCAATGCAAACAGAGAAAAGCATAAGCTGAACTTACTTTTCCGAGGGAAACCAAAAAATGACTTGTGATCTAGCAGTTCCGAGCGTACCAAGCGTCAATATAATAGCCTGCTATTGTTTCTGGACTGACTGCCTGCTTCTGCGGGATGATGTATGACTGTCATTTGTGTGAGGTCATGACCTGGGTAGAAGGAACGAGTTTTGAACTCACCTTTGGTAAAACATCAATTTGAAACGAATCATTTAAACCAGTGATTCTCAATTAAAGTGTAATAACTCTATTTAGGGTAATCAAGCTTTCGGATGAGGGTACTGGCGATCAAGCAACAAGTAAGAAATAACCGCTGATTCGTTTAATGATGGCAACCAATACATATACATCTATCAAGTTTCTGTTTAACTGACACCATATAATCAAAAGAGCATCAACATCAATTAATGTTCAGTAGTATTCAGCTTTGCCTTCTGATGCTCTGAAAACCATTGCTTTTGGCTAAGAGCGTTGTCTACTATATTCTGCCTAAGATGGACTAGTAGTATTCGCTAAGCAAGCTGGATACTGAGAGCTTCAGCGCCGAGACGTGGGGGTTCGATGCGATTCTGTTGACCGAGCTTCTGATCTTGACTTTCTGTATTCACGAGAAGCTGTCTGTTGAGAGAACCGGAGGTCGTGCATGATACAGTATTGTGTGTGATCATGAACGTTCAGGCCAAGGTTAACGGGGTACAGAATGGTTCCGCTGTCAATAACTCCGTCATGACTCTAGGAAAACCGGCGGTCATTTTGGGTGCTCGGACGGTCGGACCCAGGAGGAGATCTCACACAAACTGCTCACACGTGGTGCTGATGATGGGCGGTGTCCACATGGACCGTTAGAGGTCGTAACATGAGAAGACGCGCGGGAACGAGAGAGAGCGGCGGAGAATCGAAGCGCAGTCAGCTGACTATTCACGCCTTCTGGCGGTGGATATGGGAACCGGTGATTTTGACGCGTTTTCCGGGTGCCGCTGTTGCACCACTTTGTTCTCGTTGGCAGTTCGTGGAGAGCTGTGTCAAAGTTGCGAGACTCGATACTTTCTTGTCCTTTGCAGCTGTCCTGGTGTTGGAAGTTGTGTTTTATGGTTGCATTTTCTTCTACTTATCAAGGTGGTTGTGTATTAGTTTATTGAGTTTGATGTTCAAACGGTGAAAGTAAATTCAAATTGTGAAATGGTTTGAAGCAGCCATTTGCTCTGTTTAGTTGCTGATTTCCATTCCAATGATCAGAAACTCATTTGATTATTTAAAGGGACTGTCCACTTTCAAAAGTTTCAATGTAGCCGCATGTGGTGTAAAATTAATAATTGCTGCTGAACAGATTTGGAATTGTCATACTTAAAGTGCTTAATTTCTTAAAATACGATTTAATATTTGTTGCTGATGACGTATATGAGGAATTTTTGGGGGAATAGCGAAAATTGCAAGCTGCTTATGAGTATTGACTATGTAATGGATTGAATGTAAAGCAAAATTAAAACAAGTCGACTTTCACAAAATATGGGGTAAAGAGAGGATGAGACATGGATTAAGAAACTAATGCTAATTACAACTATAGGCGTTTTTTTGTTGGAGATGTAAACCAAACTAAATTTCTTTGTGATTCGACATCGGTGGTTGTTTTTAACTATACCTCATATATTCAATGCTAGCAGGAATGGTATTATCAAATAATTAATGTAAGGTGGGACAGTCTTTAAATACCATTGCAATGGTAAGCTGTACATTTTATTAAATATAGGTAGGTATTTTTGTTATTCGTGGATGATAATCTCAATATATTCTCACCGACCGCGCGACGCGCATGCACTTTCAAGCGGCGCTGCGTAGTGTGCTTCTTCCATCAAAAAATTCCGTCATCCCTGTCGGTCGCCGGCCCGCACGGTGACCACGTGACTATGGCCTGACGCCTGATTGGTCCACCCTTATCGGCTGCCACAGCGTCCGACCCGCCCCGGGCGCCGCCGCCCGCTGGGACGGTCGGGGTGTTTGAACCCGGACAAACCCAATGTGAGGTGTACAGATGTTGATCTTGCAGGTATTAGCGCCCTTTCAGCGTTTCCAACGTTCCCATCTCTGTTGGTCCATATGGACACCGCCCATTATGGGCGGTGTCACCACGGGGGATCAGAAGGGGCGACACCCGGTGGCGGTAAAGATAAGAGGTGACGCGAGGGGTACGGATTAACTTGGGTCAATTTACCTGTTTTGACGGAGACCCTGATGGCATTCTTTGTGTTTCTGACTTTGGTAAGCTTTTGCATAGATACAAGGAACATTCACGACCTTCTGTACCTCTGGCGATATTTTGGCCAACAAAGGAATCCTGATTGAGTACAGAAGGTTGTGAATGAAAAATGCGAAGAAGCGATAAGCGTCGGTAAGTAAAGACAGCAGGGGTTGACCAGGCATTTCGACCATTTTTTATCCCAAATTACACCCTCATCTCTCACTTTTTGTTAAATTGTGGTAATAGGGTTATTTGGGTCTTGAATTTAGCCTGTGGAAATATTAGCTCGATCTGGACCTCCAGGTTATCGAGTATAGCTCAGGATTTTTGCAGGGTCATAGTTGCAGAGGTGTTTTCCGGAGGCCCGAAAAGCTGCATTTGACTTTAACTTGTATGGCTGAGTTCATAAATGAACGATTTTGTTTTCTGATTTTTTGCGGGTGACTCTTGAATGACTTGACTACGATGACTGTGACATGTTTTTCGATGACCTTCGTGTGCCTGGTACATCTGATTTTAATTTTTCACTCTCAAAATAATTGTATGTCTTGTCTAACCATGCAACATAAAAAAGGTGCGTTCTCTGTCTCTAATTTCATTATTTTCATCTATATAGGGTGCTGTTTTGCATTACAAGGGGGAAGGGTACGGGCAATATTTGCAAGCTATGGGAGACGATTTGGACGGGGTCTTACATTTGATCTGGCGTGGTTCTAACGATTCGTATATAATTTGTATTTGGTCTAATAGGAGGACAATTGGATCCAAAACACCCACCACCAAAAATAGTTCAGGAAGATCATCATCTCCAATATGGACCATTTGGACAGTATCATTAACATGTCGATCAGCGTGGTTACTAACGTTGTTGGAAGAAGAAGTTTTTATCTATTTGGTTAATCTAAAGGGACAAATTAGACAAAAAAGTAAAGAAAACGTTGCAGAGACGCATTTCAGAACATATAACTGTTTGGACAAGATCTTCACATTCGATTGGTTTTAATCAAACAGTGTCGTGTTGAGTTTGACCGGTTTGGGGTTAATTAAAGTTGACCAAATTGGACCAGATAACCAACAAACTGGTGGTTTTGGTTCCGATTTGGTCTATTAAATTCGATCCAAAATGATTATCCAATAATCGGCCTGGCTTTGGAACAAGCAGATGAAATGGTTGAAGATATGTGTCCAAATCGGTGCATAAGTTCGAGCATGGAAACGCATCTGAACGATTTTTATGCGTTTTTGTCTAATTTGGTCCACTTGGATTGCAATCAAATTAGATATGTCAACGTCTTTCACCACGGATGAATTGGTGAAGATTACGCCAAATGGTACTTAGGTCGGAGCATGAATGTCCTCTGCAACGGATTTTTGGAGGTTTGCGGCGGTTTGGGTCAATTTGGTCCACTTATATAAGGACCAAGTCGAGTTAGACTCTTAGCGGCCATTTTGGACTCAAGCAGATCAGAATGGTGAAGATCTATGGTCAATTGTTGGGCCATTAACGTTCGGACTTGACGTCATCGTGTAAGTGATTTTTTGTGGTTTTTGGATCTGATTTGATCCAATTAGATTTTCGAATCAAAAGTTGATAGAACTTCTTGAAGACAAGACTGTTTGGACAAAGATTGATTGAAGAGTACCCGTTATTCGGTCTCATAGTTTTGACATGACGCGTTGCAACGATTGTTGTGTTTTGGTCAAATTTTGGTCCCACTAAGAATGAAAAAGTAGATAAATCTGTACAAAACGTATTTGAACCACGGTCGGTCGAATGGTGAAAATTCCCGCCAGAATCCGGTTTTATTGGTTCGGAGCATGATGTCGTTGAAGCGATTGTTTGTGGTTGGGTGGTTTTGTTTCCAATTTGCTGGATAGATTTAGACTATAGTGTATTACATTTTATACGGCACGTTTAGACAGCCAAGAATCAAATGGTGACCTCCGCCAAATTCGGTTCATAGCTTGGCAGATATTTTATTCCGCTACCACTTCCTCTTGGGGATAATTCGAAAGATACGCACGTATAATAGATGGCAATAGGGGAACTTAGAGGAAACGCACCTTTTTATTGTTTTTGCTTGTTAGGACAAGAATTGAAAGTAATTTTGAGAAGGTGAAGAAATTTGAAATCAGAGGTGTAAACGAGGTCAGGAGGATCATCAAAAATGTCACAAGTAGTAGTCAAGGTTCCATTCAAGTTCACGCAAAATCAGAAAAAACTTCGGTTATCATTGGTGAACGTAGCTTATACAATAATGATTAGCGATTGGTTAAGTCAAATGCAGTCTTTTCGGCTCGAAAAACATCTGCACGGTGACCTGCAAAATACCCGAGGCTTTCTCGATAATGCTGATGGCGAATCGGAGATATGATATTTCGACAGATGAGATTCAGGACCAAGGATATACATAGATACACAATTTTTGAACAAAAGTGAGGATTGAGGGTGTTTTCGCTGGTCGAAATGTCGGAAATGCCAGCAGGAATTGATCGTTGCCTTTGTTTCACGGAATCTTGAATTAATGTGTCTCCAATGGCTATCATGGGTGTTGTGGTAGTTGAAATGATGACATTGTCCAACTAAAACTAAGTGTTTGTACTGAGAATCAAGCTTATTAGACCTATGTGAGTTTACAAAGTCAATAAAAGCCAGCACAGAATATAATAATTTGTGTTGATGGATCTGAACTGGGGATTGATAGCAAGGTTTTATACTTATTCTATTTCTCACTGCGTTCCCTTGTTTGCGCATTTTTTTCCCATTCCACGCAATTAAATCTCATAAACCTGAGCGAAGCCTCTTACTGCTTGTTTAAAAATGCAAAACTGCATACAGACAGACAGACAGTTTATTGAGGTCTTCACCCAATGGCTTTCAAGGCCTCGCGACAGGTTACATAATCTCAATGTTAAAAATAAATCCTTGCTGAAGCATTCCTAAATCCTATTTAACTCTTATAAGATACTTCGTCAAAAATGTACAGATCAAGACAACATATCAACATAAATAAAACCGAATTAAAAGAACCCTGGCATATTCACATCGCGCACACAGCTGCCTACCACCTCATCTCAGCCTCGCATTCCAAGAGGCTACCATCCTGTACGGAAAACTGCGGTGTTCATGTTCCGTCCTAACCCGCAGGAGCTTCAACATATCCATCTCAGTGCCACGGCTGGTCCTACTCGAAACATCTGAGCGACCCGACAAGGATATCAGTAAGGCCGGGGGCCCGTAGGAGCTTATGGATCGCTTCACCATCACCAGGGCTGCATCCCTCTCCTCCAGCAAGCCATCGAACTGCATCCAGCCCAGGACCTCCATAGTAAAAGTATCGTGTGCACGTCGCTTCAGTCCCGAGACTATCCGTGCTCCAAAATTTATGGCTTTTTGCATGCCTTCCCCTGTGTTTTGACACAACCACCCCACACGGGCAAACAGTAGTTGATGTGGGAAAAATAGGGGTTGAACAAGGAGCTGTTTTTTTTTTTTCGATAAGGATTTTGTTTAGTGCCAGGCGATACTGACAATAGGTAAGCGACGGCGCATGCGCACAAGCCTGTTTTGCCAATTAAGGACCCATCAACACACGCACTCCAAGGAGTTTGGCATGAGGCTACGGCTTTATCTCATTACCACAAAACTTGACAAATAAAATTTGGATATTTGTATTTGACGTGACTTTGATTCTAAACAAAATCGTTTTAGTGGGGTTGATTTTAAGTCAATTTTGAGTGAACCAACTCAGGACGGTTTCCAGCGTTCTCTCCACAAGCCTTGTTTTAGAGTACTGAGGAGCATGCATAGGTGAGTCTGGGTCCAGAAACTGACTATCATCGGCATACATTGTGAGCTTACCATGAGGTCAGTGAGAAGCTAGATCGTTTGTTTAAATCAAAGCATTTTTGTCCCGAGCAAAGAACCCTTGATCACACCGTGCGTTACTGGTAACGTCTCAGTCTCGCTGCCCGGGATTTTCTGGGTTCGGTGGCTCAGCCAGTCTTTCAGCCAATGCGCGTCGATACCATACCAGCCAAGTTTTCCAATGAGCCGGCTAAGCTCCACTGTATTAAAGGGAATGTTTCACATTAACATTATATTTGAGTTGAGATGGCCATTTTTCTGGATTTGCATTGACATTAAGTAGTGTAGAAGTTAAAACACCCACAGAGGTCCAATCGAAAGTAAATTTGAGCTTTGGTTTATGACATTGCACAAGATAAGGCTAGTGTATTAGTTATTAGCGTAAGCAGATGTCGTCATCTCTTTTATCAAATGTTGACGAACAGTAGTACTTGGTTTATTACATTTGGCTATAGCATTAGCCATAACTAGTCAATACTATGTTGCAGTCGTGAAGGTTTTAATCTATATTTCACATTCTTATTAGACGTGATCAGGCCAAATCTAAAACTTATGTTTTTCGTTTTCATGAAAATGAAGCACTGTTTGTGAAAACAAATGTCAGAATCGGTGTTCGGCAGCAATTGATTCATATTTTGACAGAAAAAGCGGGTAATTGAAATCTTTCAGAGAAGATTGGACAACTTTCAGAGAAGTGAAACATTCCCTTTAAAGGCACGGGATGTGCTCTGCTAGGAGGGTCGATAAATGACTTTGATCCATGTTTTTGGTAAGATAACTGTTTCGAGCATAGCCGTTTCAGTGAAGTGTTCTAATCGAAAACCATGTTCAGTTGCGCTTAAAATATGACGTCTCTGGAGATACTCAAAGAGCTGCAGACATACAACATTTTCACATAATTTACCTACTACACTAATATTGAGATTGGCCTACAATTAACAGGATCGTCACAGTTTCCCTTCTTAGAACCGGAATAACTAAAGCTTCTTTACATTCCTGTGGTACTACGCCGGTGCGCAAAGAGCTTAATAGCCACTCCTGCAGTGGACCGCTCTTTAACCGTAATACAGTACAATACAACGTCCAGTTCACTATGCGCTGGTGGATCCAGGGGCATGGCAGGGGCTAAGCATGTCGATTTCCTCTGAATTCACGCGAGGGCTTAGCTTTGGTCAAATTTGTATGTCATTTGATTATAGAAATAAGAATCAAGAAATGCAATTAAAAAAGTAAATAATTTATTATGGGTACAAACTAATTTTCTTGAAATTACCTAAAACAAATAACAAAATATGTGAGAAATCACAAAATATATTGTTTAGGAATTATATATATCCAGTTGTAATTGAGCTAGAGCTACAAAACAATAACGACCGAGTCAGACACGGTCCTAGGAATCCAACAATATCATTTTTGATGACCTGAGGTCACCAGGTCACACCTGCGGGCAGGTCATTGACCTCCAGAAGGCCAAAATTCGTTGTTGTATCATACATGAGGACATATGAGGAAAAAACAAGACATCATGTAGTACATCATGAGTACATCATGAGTACATCATGAGTACATCATGAGTACATCATGAGTACATCATGAGGAAAAACAAGTGAGTACGTCGATGACTCCTGAATCTAATCAACTGCACACCCGAATTTTGCGATTTCGATATTCTGCGGTTTCGATATTTTGCGACTTCGATATTCTGCGATTTCGATTTCGATATTTTGCTTTCGAATATTTTGCGTTCGATATTTTGCGATTCGATATTTTGCTTTTCGATATTTTGTCCGGATACCGATGTAGATACCCTGGCACATTTGCTATGTTGGGGAGTGATACAATTACAATTATGCATCACAACTCATCACAGCAAGCACACCAACGGCCTTCAGTGATTCTCGAAAAGCCGAGTTTCGTTGAAGATTGCACAATCTTCTGTAGGATCTTGTTGCATCTCCGCAGTAGAGTCAGTGATGCCTCGTTGTTTCGCTCCATGCGATGGGCCGCAGAACACTGGAAAATCATGTGCATTGCAAACCATTGCGTGGAGCAACACAACACTGTTCCTGTGTGTATGTTCTTCTTGCACTGAGCGACGGCACAAGAGTCACCAGACACATTATGGATGGTGTGCATACAGTCGACATGATAAATGCTTTAGTCATGTGTAAATATCACCAGGACTAAGAGCACAGCTCATGGCGGACATCCACCGTGTTGTCACGGTCGACATAATGACAATTCAGAAGGATGTTCGACAATTTACGCTCCTTTGCAGCATTGTTGACAGTAACATACTAGCCGTTTTCGAGAAGGATTTTATTCGTCGGGCGATTGGGGCTATTAGGATGATTGGGGCTATTGGGGCGATTGAGGCGTTTGGAGAGATTGAGGCGTTTGTTTTTAAATGGGGTTCGGAGTCAGTGAGGTAATGGCGCGTGACACGGTGTATAGGTCCAAAATGTTGGAATTCAAAAATGCGAAATTCACAATTTGGAGCCCCCCAATTTACCAAAGACACCCCAATCAGCCCAGTGAACAAAAAATCCTTCATTGAACGGCTAAAAAATGATTGACGATTATCGTGGCGCGTCTGCAGTTGTTAACCAAAGGAAGGAATGTTGATTTGTACCAAGAAATGAGCTATTTGCAGACTATAATGTGTGTATGTCGTGGTCATAACAGCACATCACAAGAAGCAATCCAATAAGTGTCCACTGGTGCTTCATTCCAATCAACTGTACATCCGATGTTGATACGCTGATACGTTTGACATGATGGGAAGTGATACCATTTGACGTAAGTATCATAACTCATCGCATCAAGCATACCAACGTCTTTGGGCTTCGTTGGTTCTTGAAGTCAGTGATGATGGATGATTTGGGCTTCAGAATGCTGTTAACCGCTGCAGGTATTTTGCGTCCACTTGAAGTTGCCCTTACAAGGCTGGGACGATTTTCAGCTGTTGTTAGATAGTGTAAAATATATATTTCTTAACGATGAGGCCCAGCGACAAGCGGCTGTGAAGCTTATGCAATGCTACGTAAAACAGCTCATCGCAAAACATCGCAAAGCAAAATCTCCAGTACCAGAACCACTTACAGCAAATGTTGTGTGCTCCGATTCTAACACCAGCCGTCACCCATCCACGGAATGATGCGTCATGTTTTGATGACGTCATGGGACCAACACCACAGCTCGGGCCCGACTGGTCGGCATTTCATTGCTTTTTAGATGTAAACAAGGTGGTGTAATTGTTAACTGCATGTACGTCTATATAAATCCACTAATCCACTATACGATATCTTGACAAACTATTAGGGCAGCGAAATGCTGCGTTAAATCGGGAAAACAAACGCAAGGTTACTAGAGTAGGTGATGATCCGCTGTTTTGTTTCATGCAATGCAACTGACCGTGATGCACTTAAAGGCTAAGTTCATCGATGCTCAATGCATATGGCAGCACAGCGCTTGTCTTACAGATATGCGTCATGACAATATTGAGTATCTGATACTGGTTTTATCTAATGACGGTACTGTAAAGTTGAAATGATCTAGTTTCTTCAAGATGTAAGTGAGACCACTGGAATCACTCCTCTTGACAGACAGGCCTAGTATTTCTCTGTTGTCCTCCTTTATGATTATACAAGATGATATTAACGTCAAGTAGAAACGCAACATGGTGAGTGACGTTTCACTGTTTTGCTACACGCATGCAGTGGTCCGTGATACACTTGTAAGTTACATGTATCGCAGCTCATTGCATGAAGGGCAATCTCAGCGTTATTCTTGTATATATTCAGTTCATAAGGGAAAGGAGTTATGGCTTCATTTAAAATAAATGCTTGTTTTGCTTAGCAAGTAAACAACAGCCAACCAGTCAAATTAATGGGATGATGTGTGCTTAGCCGATCATGAGAAATGCTTTAGTCATGTTTGAATATCACCAGGACTAAGAGCACATCTCATGGCGGACAAGCGAACCAACGAGTGAGTTGTGCCAATGTACTTGAGTTGATGGAAATGCACCTTCGATGTCGATGCGCTGGCATGCNCAGTGGACAAAATGGCAACTCAGAAGAGCATTGTGAAGTCAGCATCGTTTGAACAAAGCTTTGACCGATACCTGATACATTAACCACAAGAATCTGTATCAGAACACTCATGAATATCTCGCAGTGTTTGATTTGATTTGGCGGTAGTTTTGTGATATGCATACAGAAGTGTACCGTCTTACCAAGGATAATGAATGCGTGACAACGCATCCCATTGTGAAAACTAGCAAGTGTCTTGTGCCGTTGATTCTAGAATTGATTGAAATGCACGTCCGATGCCGATGCACTGATATAACAAGTATAATGGGAAGTGATGCAATTCAAACTGCGTATCACAACCCATCACACAAAACATGTAAACGCAAATATACTTCATTGGTCGCGGATGTTGTCCCATTGATTCAATCATGTTGTGATGCTTCAATCATATGTATAGCTCCATGGGACTGGAACCACTGCTCATGATAGACAGGCCCGGTATTCCTTAGAAGTCCTTCTTTAATTATCACACAAGAGTGAACGTCATGTATAGCTCAAAATGGTGAGTTTCGCGTTTGCTACAACGCAATGGTCCGTGAACCACTTTGAAGTTATATGTATCCGCCAGCTCATTTGCATGGAGAAGACCAGCGCGTTCTTGCATATATTCAATGTAGGGAAAGGATTTGGCTCAGAATAATAAATGCTTCTTCGCTAGCACGTAAACAACAGTCACACAGTCAATATCACGATGATGTGTTGCTAGCCGACAAAGAAATGGCTTAGTCCCATGTTTGAATATCACAAGGACTAAGAGCACACCATGGCGGACAAAGCAAATCTAACGGTGAGATTGTGCCATTATACTTGAGTTAATGTAAATGCACGTTTCGATGTCATCGCTGGCATGCCTAAGTGAAAGGGAAACGTGATACAACTCAGGCCACTCATCCACAAACCCATCCACACACCAGCATGTCAAACCCATACAGTGCTTCATTGGTTTGCAGACGTTATCCTATAAGAAGGTGAGGTGATTTTTCAACTGCTGTAAGCGATTGTTTAAGCCAGGACCTCGAAACATTTTAAATGTATACCTGGATTACATATCAAAGCGTTGCCTGGTGGCCACAGCCGATATAAGCCATGTACGAGTCATGCTGGCATAAAGAGCCATGACTAACAACAAAGGCTCACTCGGACACATGTCCGGTTGTCATCATTATTGATAATTTAAATATCATATTTATTTTTAAGAGTCTAATGGATCCGTCCAATCAACCGGAACAAGCCGCATATCTCTGACCGACAGGGTGGTTGCAACCTATTTTTTAACCTTATTCAAAGCATATGACCCTAACACTGGTCCTGCAAATATGAGGCATGACAGTGTTGAACATATTCTGTCACTAGTTTTATCTGTTGACGGTGCAATTCAGTTAAAATGATCCAGTTTCCTAAATGATCCAGTTTCCAGTTTCTTCAATAGCTTCCTGGGTGCTTGTCTATTTGTATCTGAGCAGGCGATACAGACCTGGCTGACATGATATGATTCAGTCATGTTTTGAGAGTAACCAGGAATTGAATCACAGCCCATGCAAATACAGATATGGTAATCATCTGTCGTCGCTCTTGAACCTGTCATTGCCTGCCATTTATTATTTATTTAAAAATGCAATTACAATTTGTGAAAACGATAGCCAGGTTGTTACCCTTGTCATTTGCTGTAGTATTGTGTCTGAAAGTTGTGTTTTTCACCTTAAAAATTATATTTTTTGTGGAAAATGTCCTCAAAATAATTTGGTAGAAAAGACAGAACAAAACAGGGATATATCGAGAACCACATATGGCTCTCGATATATACCTTTAACCAAATTTAAAAGCAATATATTTTGTCTTCTTCTGACATATGGCTCCCGAGGCATTAGATCCTAATTCATGACGTAATTGTTTTGACATCGTTTTTTTCTTCCTTCTTACTTTTGCTTACAATGCTATAAACGGGGATTAGAAACTCAATATGATGCCTTATCGTTGTTTTGCTACACGCAATGGTCCGTGATACACTTGTAAGTTATATGTATCGCAGCTCATTGCATGGGGAAACTCAGCGTTGCTATTGTATACCTATATTCAGTTTATGCAACGGAGGTGTGGTTTAGTAAATAAATGTTTAAACCACTGAGCAAGTAAAAAAGTCACAGTTAAATAACGGATGGTGGGGACTAATGGTATCAATCAGTTACAAAAAATGCAGACAAAAAATGTTATGACAGATTTAGCAATCGGTGAGTCTGGCTAAAAGTAAAATAAGTGTTGTGTTATCACGAGTTGTACTTTTACTTTTGGAAACTTTTTGGGCAGCCTGGTCTTTGAAAGCTCAATTTTTGTTGCATCTTACCACATTATATCAAGCAAAATTGCTCCAAATTCAATTAAATAATGTAAACCCTAAATAGAACAGATCATTATTTTATGACGATTAAAGATATTGCTCACTAGAGAAAATGAGATCTTTAAAAATAAGTATTATAATTTGTAAACCATCTTAAGGAGCAATAACAAGCACAAACCACTAAGCAAACACATTAATTAAACGCGCAATTTACATTCATCAAACGAGACTTTCAAGAAATTAATGATCCTTGTGCTATTTCACAAGTCATGTTAGGACCACTTATATATTTCGAAAAATGATGCTTTACTCTTAAGAGTATAAGGTGGCCTTACTATAAGTGTTTCTGAAAATACAAAGGAAATTATTCCAAAACACTGAAGGGAGATTACAGAAATTTGAGTTTGAAGACATTTTTTACGTTCTTGTTTTGGGAATCATTTAGTCCAAATTAACAAAGTCTGAGAAAGCCATCATCACGAGAATGTTATATACTTTGTTTTATTGATTTAATATTTGCGATTTGGTTCAAAATTTGAAAGTCTACATTTGGCTTATATTTATCGTTTTTTCCACCAAAAATGTCAGATAATGACGTCATTAAAACGTTAGTATGCCCAAAGCGCAAAATTAAGTTCGAATTATAATCTGAACGCCGTAAAAATGTATGCAGTGTAAGGTAAAAGTACTGCAAAGAAATCCAAAACGGGGCCCAAAAATTAAATGTAATAGTTCTCAAATCATAGCCGCTTCACGAGGCTTATTTTGGGCGAAATGTTAAAACATTTTAAATGTTTAAAATGTTCAGTAGTAGCCGTCCTTCACGAGGATGTAATTTGCCGATAATGTTTTAACCCTCGCTCTACGGTGCCGTAGGGCGAGGGTTAAAACATTTGTTCGCAAATTAGTTCATCGTGAAAGCGGCTACAACTAAAACATCTCAAAACATTTTAAAATGTTTTGAAACATTTTGCGCAAAATAAGCCATCGTGAAAAAGGCTATTGATAACATTTGGGAAGGGACATGGGAGCAGGTAAATACCATGATCCTCTTATAACACTTTGCAGACGTCGTTGACAAACCGTATCAATACATTCTAAAAGCACAAGCAAAGTGCACTAAACTGTCTCGAAACGCTGGGAAAGTATCTTCTTAATTCCACCAAATGCTCTTGTATAGGGATTGGGATATATGTGAGATGACAGCCAGCAATACGAGTCACGGCTGACCTATTGGTTTGTAGGGATGACATAATTCAAGTGATGCTTCGGTGTAGCGTACGATGGAGCCACCTCATTTCTGCTTCATATGCTCGTTTGTGATGTAACTTTAATTAGCATACATCCCAAACACCATTTGAAGCAGAGCAACGTGCAGATTAATTGATTGCACACCATGTCTTTTAAGTACTTGGCCATGTTGATTCAGCATACGAGGGGGAATTCCTCTCTGGTATCTGGCGTTGTTATGCTGAATTGCATCACGTGACGAGCACTGATACACCTTCAAAAAAATGTGGGTCATTGCCCATCGCATGGAGCAATCCGGCAACAGCCAGAGCATAAGGATACAAACATAAATTGTTCACGGCGAAAATGATGTTTTTCTGTTCTAGGGTTATGCTAGCAGTTCTAGGGTTATGCTGGCATCATTGAAGCAAAATTGCAGCTTGGCATCCATTTATTTTCTATCAGAACTTTCTATGTTGAACTCTATGCCTTATGATTTTACGGCATTGAGCCATTGCGACCACTTTGCCAGATAACCCTGAGGCTACTTTGCTATCTCGGCTGTAGTTATAAGCAACCTAGACAGCACGCGAGCTACAAGTTCTTCCTACGTCAGTCAGGTCATCAGTTCTAAAAAGTGCGTACAGTAGTTACATTACTAAATTAGAGATAAGCGCTGTTAGCATAATCCGAAATGGTATCCAATCAGCGTCCGCGTCTGTGAGCGTGACGCTGTGATTGGTGAACGGTCGTTGCTGATTGGTCGGCAGCTCAGCTGTGATTGGACCGCGATGGACGGCTGAGGAAGGCGACAATGCTGGAGGGTAATGAAAGACATTTATTTGGACAAAATGGCCGCTGCCACGCACAGAAATGTTCATGTTGCAGGAAAATATACAAAAACTATGCTAAAAACTATAAAAGAATCACTTCCCACCAGGGCTAGATCATCTTAAGTTGGGGGGGGGGGGGCAAGAAGCATTTAAGTACGTTCTTTCCATGCACCGTCCATAGCGCGAATGTCTTAAAATCCGAAAATGTTGGGGTCAGTTGCCCCTTGCCCCCCGGCTCCTACGCCTATGCTATTCCACCTCCCAGCGATTAGTTATTTTTTAAGCTGTATGACGGTTGCATTTGGTAAAACATTATTTCCGAGTGCAAAGAAAACCCAGAGAAAAAATGGAGAACACCACACTACTATTGCTATTAAATGAAAAGGGGAGTAAATATATCCTGAGAAACAACCAAAATAACGTAGAAAACCAATGAAGTTATCTGAAACACAGTATGTCATTTTAATGGTAAATGGACTGTTCAAACAAATTTGCGAAAATATGTGGGTAACTCTCACCTCATAGGCAGTGTGAAATCGGTCTGGGGGGGTAATTGGTAATTGGCTATTGGTAATTTGATCTAATTTTAATTCCATTCTTACCATGCAACGCCATAGGCCTAATGCTACAATTTGAAATCATTGGTGGGGGGGGGGAGGGGGGGAACTCGGGCCCTCCCCAAGATATAGAAAGTTTCGCCCCTGCTCATATATGTAGTGTTTTTAATTTACTTTAGCCTTTTTGACGTCACAATGCATGATTATAGAAATAAAAGTCGGCCAACAAACAAGTATCCGACAAAGGCGAATTCTTATGAAGCTCCCTGACAACATACTTCCAACGACTGCAAATCATTTTGCCTGCGAAACCGCTTCCTGATATTTCCGGGAAAACTGTTTTTGTTTACCATTATCATATCCTAATTTAACAACGATCCGTGAATTACGTACAAATTAGTAAAGAATATGTGCAACGATGGACACTTCCAGGATATGAGGACATTTGTATATTTTATCTCAATAATCAATAAAATAAATAAAACTGGTTCAACATCATAGGATGTTTCTAATGTAATTTGTTACAAATACTAAAGGTAGCAGGTCATAAAACAAGGCAAAGGAAAATAAACACAGCTATGTTATTATAAGGAAACCATTGAATAAACTATCCCAATGGCTGAATTAAATGCATTATCTAACTAGCGTATTTTTACCTCATGCATAACGATGAATACTATTAATTGCTTNTCAGGACAGAACGACGTACATTATTAATTTTATCAAAACTATATGCGTACTCTCCGCAACGTCAAACGCGGCTCAGCCAATCAGATATTCGAAAGTAGCCGCGTAAGATAACTGTATAGCCTCTGCCCAGGTGCGTGAGGCCCACATTCTTGACATTCTTTATTTATGGCCCACATTCCTTAGACAAGAAGTCAAATATATTCGGCTGGAGAGCCCTTTCAGCCCAGGAAACTTGCAGTTAGGGGTTTTTCAACACGGGCTTCAAAACTGCTATCTCAGTTCAAAACCCATGTTGAAGATGAACTATTTCCTTTAAAGGCGAGGTGCGAAGATGGCTCTTAAGAAGTCAGTTTGGTGACGACTGATCTAATGCCTTTGCGTGAATACTGTGACGCTAGATGACATCGTGTGTCTGTCAATGGGCCCTGGGCACGGAGGGCCCCTCCGGCAAAGGCAATATCCCTTAAAAAAATGCGTGAAAAGATATTACCAAGGACTCAAAGTAGGTATAGGCCACTATTTTTGGCAGTGCTCCTACCCAAAATAGTCGCAAACAGGTACGTTGCGGATAATATTTTAGTATGAAAATCGGCCTAATGGGGGGGGGGGACACGTGCCCCCTCTGCCCCCTGGTTGATATCTCGCACAAATTGTCAGATAAGCTGCTGTTTTTTCGGTGTCCTTACTTATCGGAGTAATACATTTCAATACACGCCTCCTGTATGCATCGAAGCACCTACAAACAGGGGCGGATTGACGCAAATTGACGCAAAGGTGTCGGCGCGCCCTCAAACCCCAATAAACAATCAAACCTGCGGTTGCTGAGTTTGGACTTGGCATTTTGTGTTTTTCTGGTTTTATTGTTTTTCAAGGTCATAATGGTTACCTAGGGTCACCAATTTCAGAACGGCTAAGTTTTTGGTTGCTGTGAATCGATTGGCGTTTGTTTTAAGAAAATTGACCCAGCGGTTGCTGAGTTTGGGGTTGGCATGTATTTTTTTATTAGGTTTTCAAGGTCATAATGGTTACCTAGGGTCACCAATTTCTGAACAGCTAAGTTTTTCGTTGCCCTGAATCGATTGGCGTTTGTTTGTATGAAAATCGACCCAGCGGTTGCTGAGTTTGGGCTTGGCATTTTTTTTAAGTTTTTTACGGTGACCTAGGGTCACCAATTTCAGAACGGCTAAGTATTTCGTTCTTCTGAATCGAATGGTGCTTGTTTTGAGAAAATCGACTCAGCAATTGCTGAGTTTGGGTTTGGCTTTTCACATGGCCCTGTTTTAGTGTTGTCCTTGTTGCAAAGGTTGCAGAGGTGCTGAGGGGACAGGAAGCGTTTATTAATTCTTTTAAAGGAATTAGTTCACCTTCAACATGGGTTTTGAACTGAGATAGCAGTTTTGTAGCCCGTGTTGAAAAACCCTTTTGCTAAGTTTGTCTGGCTGAAAGGGCTCTTCCAGCCGAAATATTTTTACTTTTTGTCGAAGGATGGCGGCCATAAATAAGGAATGTCAAGAATGTGGGCCTCACACACCTGGGCAGAGGCTATACAGTAATGTTACGCGACCTTACATTCAAATCTGATTGGCTGAGCCACGTTTGACGTTACGGAGAGTACGCATTTTGATGAAATTTATAATTTACATCCTTCTGTCCTGAATCGGCGCGATGTATGGCTATTTTTGACATTATGAAAATAAGTTGTATTTGAAAATATAATCAAATTGTGTTTGAAAAAACAATCCAAGGTGAACTATTTCCTTTAAGTTGGCGCGTACCTTATCCCTCGCCCTACGGAGTGTTTTTCTTCTTCGCCCTACTGACAGCCCCCTGCTAACTTCCAAACCAAGCAACATAGAGCAATGCGGAAAAAAACAGCATGTTGCCTGTCATGTGAGGAATCTGATGGTATATATTTTTTTATTTCAGGTCAAGTAAAAGACATAAGATTGACCACGTCCAAACATAACGATTTTGCTCAGACCGTCGTAATGACTAAAGTTATGAAAATATAATAATTTGGTTAGCGTCAAGTTGTTGGTCGTTGAATTAGCTATCTGACTGACCATATATTTATTTTTTAGGTCTGGGTTAGTTAATGACCTCTTCGTTACGGAAATCGTCACCATAGATGATAATTGCTATGGGAGATTAGCATAAGCAACCTCGACTCGATCACGTCCAGAATAGCGAGATAACCTCGAAATTAGCAAATGTTAAATGCAAATAAAAAGGCGTGTGGCTTGACCACCTTTGGCTCCTGCATACAGAAAAGGTATTTATTTGTTCGTATCTGGTCAACAAAAGTCGAAAAAAGTGAATTTAAAAATGACGTCTTAAGTTTCTTACACTTAGGAAGCCATCACTCAGTCAAAAATAGAGATATTGCTTTGAAGTTTTGTTTGGATATTGTTTATAATCAGTTCTCTCACATATATTGCGTTTTTTGTGGTTATTTTTTGTCTTACCTTTTAAGGGTCAAAAACTCAAAGTTTTGATATTCAAAAACTGCCATCTTGATTTTTTTTTTCGTTTCCAATTTGCTGCAAAACTCTATTTTCTATGATTTTTCTAACATTTATCGTTTTTTATGAACATGACGTCATCAAAACGTCAATACTAATGAAACTACGTACCAGTTTCAACGAAATTTCGACACGATTTGTATAATTGTTGTTAACTCAGCTACTGGAAATTTCAGAAAGATGCGCAGAATGTGTAAAAAGTTCTTCAATAAAAAACTTCTGCCCCCCGTAGGATGAGGGGTAAATCGGGATGTCCTTTGTGGTAATATTATAATGTTATATGCATCAACAATCAACATGTGCGTATCTGTTGGACATTTTTTGCTATTTCTGTTTTTACGTGGCATTTATCGCCTATTCTAATGCTCGTTTTGTGGTGCTGTTGTAGTCGTTCTTTGTGACCTTTTCTCGAGTTTGCACGGATGCATCTGTTCACCTCATAGCCAGGGAAATATTCCCTTCGTGCTACATATTTTTTTGCTGGTTCATGTGTGATGCTTTTAACTTTTAGGCTTCTTCTTTTTATATTTATTTCAATGTATTTCCTATGGAAAATGTACGTTTGAAAATATGCGTTGACTATCTTACGTACAGCTCAACGTTGCCACCATGCCTACCATGCTGACTGGAGCGGGGGGGGGGCATGCTTAAGACTGCCCGTGCCGTATCACCTGCACCCCATACGCGCTGTCATACCGCTTTGTGCAGATGCCGCCGCTCTAACCGTGTGTGCCGGTGCACCGGTAGGAGCGCTGCGGGCGGCCCACTCTGAGATGCCAGTGGCCACGTCCGACCAGGGCCGCCACCATGGTGACAAGCCGGTGATGTCGCTGCCCTCTGACGATACTGCGCCCGTGCTGTTCGGCTCCGACTGCGGCCTGGCCGGTGCTGCTCGCGCCAGCCGCGCGCAGATCTCGCCGCCGCTTAACATCAACGTGCTCCACCAGGTTTGTCGCCGATCGGATGGCTGGGCGATTAGTCAGACCGTGGCCGCCAATGCATTTGTTTGTTTGTTTGTTTGTTTGTTTGTTTGGGGGAGGGGTAGCGTGAGCTTTGAGCATTTTGGCATTTTACGTTAGATTTGTATTCTGTTATTAACTGATATAGGCTGTACGGTAGAGCACCACTCTCCGACCAACCATACATCACCAGGACCTGACCCGATCTGACCTCACCGGCTGACCTGTAACCGGGTGACCCACCCGTCTGACCTTTTGTACCCCATTCCGTTTGTGCTTAAAGTCGATATCGCACCAAGCACTTTTCTGTCAACGATATTATTTCATTGTCTTCCGTCAAGTCCGACAAATGGTTACCATAACCATTGACCTTACCTTTCGACTTTGACTACATATACTTACCTTTCTTTTATGACTGTGTGCTATTTCCCCCCCAAAAAAACACAGACACTGGGCCCTGGGGCCCTTGTCACACATTTCTCGTAGTCCAATATTCACAGTTCACACCGACATAGATGTCACCGACATAGATGTCACCGACACCGGGCCACGCTCGGCTAAGCTAACATGGGGGTCGGCGATCGTTGACTGTACTTCCTTTCTGCCGGCCGGGCTGTCGCTATGGTCGGTCATGTAGATCACGTCCGCTGTCGCTGTGTGCCCCGTGTAGCCGCCGGCTGCTGACACTATATGACGTGTGCTGTGCTGATGCTGATGGTCTTGTTGTTGTCGCTGTGTGCCCCGTTGTAGCCGCCGGCTGCTGACACTATATGACGTGTTGCTGTTGCTTGATCTGATGGTTCGCCCCTGTTCCTCTGTGTGCCCCGTGTAAGCCGCCGGGCGAAATGCTGACACTATATGATAGTTCTGATAGACTGACCATGCGTCTTTGTGTTGTTCGCTCGTAGCCCGCCCCGGTCTGCCTGACAACACACTGGTTAGTACAAGTGGTCTTCTGTCTACCTAGGACGCTCGGCTGGTCGGCGCGGCCACCATCTCTCCTCCCCAGCCGGTTTCTGAACCTCTCATCCCGACGCCTGAACCCCGTCACCATAGGAACGCCCGATCAGCGCATGGTCACCCACCTTATGACGTCATCATACGGTGAGTCGGCGCCGACCGGTAAATGTGGTCTGCTGCCGCTGGGCTGCGGTGGGCTGCCCAGCGGACCGGCCGGACGGTCTTGCAGGCCTGTTTGCCAGATCGGCCTCGCGGTGGGCTTGCCAACGCGGACCCCGGCGCCGGCGTCTTGTGTTTTGTTGCCGAGCCTCGCCAGTGCCGGCCGATGGGCCGCTGTGGGCTGCAGCGGACGGGGCGTTTGTGGTTCTGCCGCTGGGCCGCGGTGGGCTGCAGCGGACGGCGGAAACGGTTTTGTGGTTGTGCCGCTGGGCTTGCCGCGTGGAGCTAGCAGCGGACAGCGGCGGCGGTCTGTGGTTGTGCCGCTGGGCTGCCGGTGGGCTGCAGCGGACGCGCGGCGGTCTGTGGTTGTGCCGCTGGGCTGCGGTGGGCTGCAGCGGACGGCGGCGGTCTGTGGCTTGTGAGCCGCTGGCGCGGTGGGCTGCAGCGGACGCGGGCGGTCTGTGGTTGTGCCCCGCGTGGACTGCGGTGGGCTGCAGCGGAATCGGTGAAACGCGAGTCCTGATGGTTGCTCCCCCGCCTGCCGTGGCTCGCAGCCGGACGGCGGCCGGCTCCTGTGGTTGGCCGCTGGGCTGCGGTGGGCTGCAGCGGACGGCGGCGGTCTGTGGTTGTGCACTGTGCAGTCCGGAGCCGCCCGGCCGGCCGGCTGTGGGTCGGCTGGCCGGCCGGTCACCGGCGACAGCACGCTGCAACGCTTCCCAGAACGGTGGCGCTGCCAAGCGGCCGCCGGTGACGCCGGCTTCCTGGCTGCCACGGCCACGCTGCCACGGCCACGCATCCGGCCTGGACTGCGACCCCTGCCACCGCCACCGCTCAGTGTTCGTGAGGGCGGTTAAAGGGAATATAGCGCCTTTAACATTAGTTGTTAACTGAGATAGCCAGATTGTCGGGTGTACTGAGAAACCTCTAAATCTGACATTTTTCCTCCCAAAACGACAGTTTGCTGAGTTTGAAACGAGCAAAACATACGTTAGGAGACATATTTTAGGCATTTGGAGTCAATTATTTACAAAATGGTTCCGCCGACGTTTCGCATACGTTCATAAGAGTTACTCCACTGTGATATTCACACCGCACTTCGTTTCGCACATTTCTGATAACGTCGCTCAGGTATTTCAGTTACCATTGCCATGGGGTGAGCCACTATCTTGAGCGCCTATAGGCCGCCTTATCGGAGCCGAAAAGACCGTAGTGACCGTCACCGGAGGCTGGCGCGCCGGACCCGTCTGACCAGGCTGACGAACGTCCATGCCGCCTGCAAACGGCTGTGTGAGTGCCGCTTGCGCATGCCGCATATATGCCCATGCAGAGCTAGCCAAGGAGGGTCCCAAGGGTCCCTAGGTACCCCTTTGGGACATTTGGGTCTCTTGGATTGGACAAAAACTTATTTGTTTGAGATCGTCCCGAAGTCCCCTCAGACCTTGCAAACGTCATCTTAGACCAACCGAGCGCCTTCTCAGATCAGACTACGGCACTGTTATGTCTGGAAAGGCTCTCCTGACAGGCCCAGGGTTCCCACAAGCTAGCCAAGGTCCCCTTAAGCCAGTCGGGGGCCCTTCGAGCTGGCCAAGGGTTCTCTAGCTGGCCGAAGGCCCCTCAAGGTGGTTGAGGGCCCCCTCGAGCTGACCAAGGGCCCCCTCGAGCTGAAAAAGGGCCCTCTCAAGCTGCTCGAGGCCCCCCCCCCCCTCCAGCTGGCCAAGGGCTCCCTCGAGCTGGCAAAGGACCCAGCCTGAGCCTGGCCTCCTGCCGCGGCAGTAGCGGTCGATGGCGGCGGCGGCGTGCCAGTCGGGTCCTGTCCTGTCCTGTCCTGTCTGGCCAGTCGGGTCCTGTCCTGTCCTGTCTGGCCGCCCACGGCGCCGGCCAGCTGCAGCTCTACCAAATAGGTGGCTGGATGTGGCGGATATCTCGGGCCGGCCGACTCGACGCTTGGCTCGGCCAGCGGTGTCACAGGGAGGTGGACAGGCGGCGCTCCAACAACGCTTCTCGCCGTGGCGCGTCGTCGACGAACAAAGACGATCGGCGAGCGTGCAAGGTTTCCTTCGCTGTGAGCGCCGCTGAACTTGGTATTATTTCCTCATCGGATTGGCGTGGGGAGGGGGTGGAGGGGAAGGCCCAGGCGATACCTAAGAAAATAGCGGCGCCGAGCGTAGCGTCAGTAGGGCCGGGTACACCCCTTACAAAATATATTATCTTTTTTGTCCAAACACCAATTTGATTAAAATATATTCGTCATTAATACAATTTTTTTCCATAATGTCAAAAACTAGCCATACATCGCGCGAATTCAGGACCAGCAGGACGTACATTGATAAATTTCATCAAAACTATGCGTACTCTCCGCAAACCGCAACGTGGCTCAAGCCAATCAAGATTCGGATGTAAAGGTCGCCGTATAAATCTTCATGTATAGCCTGAACCCAGGCGTGTGAGGCCCCACATCTTTGCACATTCCTTATTTAATGGCCCACATTCCTTCGACAAAAAGTCAAATATATTCGGCTGGAGAGCCCTTTCAGCCCAGAAAACTTGCACTGAGGGTTTTTTCAACACGGGCTTCAAAACTATCTCATGCTACCTCAGTTCAAAACCCATGTTGAAGGTGAACTATTTCCTTTAAGAAGTACAATATGGTATTTAAAACGAGTCGATTATTCCCGCTAGAGAGCCTGTTTAATCCTTATCATGATTTGGTTGTTATCGAAGTGAATAACCCTAATCACGCAGCAAACACATCGGTAGTAGCTTCCTTTGTGATCCGTGTGGCCATGTTTGTTATCAACAGATATATGTGATCCGTGTGGCCGTGTTCGCTATCAACAGATGTTTGATCCGTGTGGCCGTGTTCGCTATCAACAGATATGTGTGATCCGTGCGACTGTGACCATGCCCGTTATCAACATACCTATATATGTGATCCGTGAGACCGTGTTCGCTATCAACAGATATGGTGCTCTCTGGTGTCAGTTGTCACGGTGCAGCTGAATATTCACGCCTTGCGAATGCCGCGCGCCGTCACCATTTTTACGTCATTCTCCAGCTTATAGAGATCTCGTGAATCTTTGCAAATCTCACCAGTTTGGTACGGAATGTCCATATCTCCAGTCATCTTGTAATCGGTTTGTAGGCTCTTTACCTGGCTGTTTGCTAAATAGCATTGCTTGCAAATAAGCCAAAACAGTGCAGGGCATTGCGCTGGCTGTCGCCGGTTGTACGCCAATATTACTTATCAGAAAAGAGGGGAACCTGTGAATGGTTGTAAAACCGAAAACGTTTGACTCTGCATCCAGGAACGGTTAAAGGGACTGTCCCACCTTCAAAAAATGTGTCAAATGTACGTCGTTTGTGGTGCAAAATATGAAGTGGAGTCTGCTATTCGAAAGTGAGGACACGAATATGAATTTGTATCTCACGAACAAATGCTTCTCCATTTCCTATAAATAAAAATCAATTTTAATATTGGCTAGGGATGACGTCAATATCGAAGGAAATTATTGCAAAAAAATGAAAACCTGTCACGCTGTTATAGTAGGACTAGTGGTAGAATGGGAGCATAAGTGTATGGCCAAGGTAAAAACATAGGTCGACTGTATCAACATTTAGCAAAGAGAGACTACGACATCGGCTCACGGCCACCATTCAAATACATTGGGGGCTGGCAATGTTACAGATTGCAAAATCAAACTTGAATTTCTTTGTGATTCGACCTTGGTGGTTGTTTTAACTTATACTATACATGATGTAAATGCCAAGCAGCCGAAATGGCTATCTCAACTCAAATATAATGTTAAGGTGGCAGTGTCCCTTTAAGTTTGTACCTTGTTCAAAAAGCTGGCTCGTCACTCTGGTGTTCTGACCGCTGCAGGTGCAATAGGCCTGTGACAAGTCGTGCCCTGAGAACGAACGACCAGTGGCCCGGGGCAGCCGCCGTTAGACATGACAGGTGAACTGAAACTGGTGCAGCTGCCGCCGTCCCCCTTCCCCGTCCCTCCCTCCCTCTATTTCGGTATGTGGTTCGTTAGCTTAGGCCTATCAGGGTGTGCGGAGTTACGTGAGGGAGGGAGGGAGGGAGGGAGGGTGACGCCCTCCCCGGCCAGGGAGGGAGGGGAGCCAAATACCACCTGCTGCCCCGGAAACAGGAGCACGAGAACCTGCTGACTGCTGAACCCACAGCCAGCCGGGCCACAGCTCGCCTCCAGTCGACAGCCGACCGTGACACCTGCACGCCTTTGTGCTCTGGAGTCGGTGTGCGATTATTCCTTGTTCGCTAAGCCGTCGGGTGGCGGCTTAAAACCTGCTCTTGTCTCTGGTTGGTGTCAGCGCGGGTGCCGGGTGCCGGGTGACGGGTCGGAGGCTGGGCTCTCCCTGCCTCCGTAGTCGTGTGGTCGGAGGCCTGCCGTGTGTGCCTGGGCGCCGTGTGCCGGCTGTAACTCAGCTCGGCAACGCAGCGCCAACCGTCGCCGGTCGTCACGCTGTGGGGACGGCAGCGATGGCGTGTCCGGGGAACACGGCGGGGCGGGGCGGGGCAACTGTCACACCTGGTCCCCGGAGGCGGGCCATCGAAGCCAGGCGAGATAACGCCGCGCCGGCGGCCTGCCGCCGTCAGGCACGTAGTCAGGATTTTTGCCGGGGGGGGGGCCTTGAAAGGGCCCCTTCATTAGTGTTGTATGGACCCCTTACAGAGCGTTGAAAGGGCCCGTTGGGCACTAGAGCCCCTCTGTGCTGGCTAGGGTCCCATTTTGGTATTTTTAGGGGCCCTTCTGACCCGTCCAACACCCGTCCCGGGTCTCTTTCGGTCTGGTTAGGAACCCCCTCTGGCCTGCACAGTACACAAGGGCCCTCTGGTCCTCAGGTCCTCAGGGCCCTCTGGTCTGTTCAGGGGCCCTTCAGCGGGACCCTTTCGACCTGGCATGGGGTCTACGGTGGATGTTTTGTCGCTCTGCCGACATGATCAGGATACAGGGGCCCCTCCGACCTACCCAGGGGCCCTCTGACCTGCCCAGGGGCCCTCTGACCTGCCCAGGGGCCCTCTGACCTGCCCAGGGGCCCTCTGACCTGCCCAGGGGCCCTCCAACCTACCCAGGGGCCGGTAAGGGCTCCTAACCTACTTCTGTGCCGGTTAAGGGCTCATTGGACATGTTCAGTGACCTTCTGACACATCCAGGGGCCCTTTCGGTTTGTTCAGGGGCCCCTCCGTCCTGCATAGGGCCCCTTGAACTTACTAGTGGCCCTTTGTTCTGTCCAGGGACCTCCAGCCTTCTAAGGGGCCCTTCCGCTGGCTATTTTGTCGCCCTGCCGACACGCTCAGGGGCCCCTCCGTGCTGGCTAGGGACCTATTCGGCATGTTCACTGTTCAGGTACCCTTCTGACCCGCACAGGAGCCCTTTCGGTGTAGCCAGGGTCCCCTTTGACCTGCACAGGGGCCTTAGGAATGTCCATGGGGCGCTCTGGTCTTTCAGAGAGGGTCCTGGTGGCTATAACGGGTCTCTGAAGTGGTCTATTCATCCATACTCTCAAAGAGCCCATGATACCGCGCGATTGCGCGCCGCAAAGGGCCTCCTGGCTTTCAGGGAAGGGCCGCCCCCTTGATGACGTGCCTGGCGGCGGTTGTCGCCGCCCCTTGATGACGTGCCTGGCGGCGGTTGTCGCCGCCCCTTGATGACTGCCTGGCGGCGGTTGTCGCCGCCCCTTGATGACGTGCCTGGCCGCGCCTTGTCGCCGCCGCGCTGGAGACGAACTCGTACAAACGCCGTGCACATGGCGTGCTCCATGGCTGCGGACCGTGCCCGTCCGGCTGTCGCGGGGCCGTGCGAGGGTGGGGACATTGCCGGCATACCAGCCAAAACTCGGCTCCCCTCGGCTCGGCTCGGCTCGGCTGGCTGGCTGGCGGGCTGTAGCGCTTCCCCCGCCCGTCCCGTCCCGCCCCGTCCCGTCCCGTCCCGTCCCATCCCTCCCCTTCAATGCAGTGGCTGGGACAGCGAGTGGCGCGGCGTTATGTTCACTTGATAGCGTGGTCTGACGATCCGAAGCGGATTGTAAATTTGTGTGATGGACTAAGTTCCGTTATATGTTCGTTATTGTGAATTTTCTAGCAACGTTTGCAAAAGTATCGATATAATCCAGAAAGAATTAATAATTACGAACTCCAAAAGAGATACAGATGATAGAGATAATAAATATAATAAAATAATTAATAAAATAATATTATATATAAAAAAAAAATAAAATAAAAATAAATAAATAATAAGAGAATAAGAAAATAATACATACACCATAGATGTATATATATATTAAATAGTCTAGTGGTATATATCATACTATACTATATATAGTCACACTACGTACTGGCTCACTGCGGTGATAAATATCTCTCTCCGCGCACTCCGCGTCTCTCCGCTCTCTTGTTCGAAGGAACAATGCAAGCGTTGGTCGCCTGTTGTAGTTACAGCCATTGGTATAGTCTTACACAGACTCAATTGCCTTTTGTACGCCTTTGTGTTGGTTTCGCTTATCAGAGCGGTAACACTTCTCGCCCTCTGCGCTCTGCACTTAGTTAGGGACACTTGCACCTCTAACATTATATTTGAGTTGACGATAGCCATTTTGCGTGCTTGGCATTTAAATTATGTATGTATAAGTTAAAACAACCACTAAGGTCGAATCACAGAGAAATTTCGAGTTTGGTTCTTGACATAGATTTTACAAAACCAAACTCGATTTTTCGGGGATGTTAACCCAGCTCTCTTCCCAGTCCCAGTGTATTAAACGGGGACCCTGATTCCAATCGAGTCTCTCTTCTCCTCCTCTCCTCTCTCTCGCTCCTCCTCTCCCCTCCTCTCTCTCCCTCATTATCCCATTATACGGCACGTGAAGCGTTCTTTTTCCAAAATTCCTTCATATGACGTCATCCAGGCCCCAATACCTTAAACGCATTTTTTTTATTATTCGAGTCTTCGTGAGAACAAATGTCTTTTTAAATTTTCGGTGTTTCGGCAGCAATTACTTTTTAGACAGAGGTACAATGAGAACTTTTGGGAGGTGGCAGTGTCCCCTTAAGGAATGGTTTCAACATTACATATATTTGAGTTGAGTATGGCCCATTTTTCTGGATTTTGCATTGACAATTAACGCTACTTGCTCACCGCAAAGTTAAAACACCCACAGAGGTCCAATCGAAAGTAACTTTGCGCTTTCGCGTTTTGACATCCTGTTAAGAAATCGCCCCTAGTGTATTTGAATAAGCCGCGTAAAGCCCGACTGTCTCATCTCTCTTTTATAAATGCTTCTCCGTAGACTTGTTTTACATTTGGCTATACATTAGCCATACACTAGTCATACATATTGCAGCGTGAAGTTTTATTCTATTTCCAAAAATTCCTTCATATGACGTCATCAGCCCAAAAACTAAAACTTAGGTTTTTATGAAATTGAGCACTGTTTGTGAGAAACAAATGTCAGAATCGTGTTCGGCAGCAATTACTTCATAATTCTCCTCGCCACGCCCCTCGTTACATTTGGAAACTTTTCAGCGAAGCTGAAACCATTCCCCTTTAACCGCGAGGTTTACTGGGGGGGGGGAGGGGGGGGGGCTTTATTTATAGGCCACCCTCTCGCTTATCTGCCAATATTAACCTCTTACACCAAACGTAGGTATCGTGACCAAAACTTTTCAGACCTTCGTCCCAGATCTCTCCTCCTTCCTGCCCAGATGGAAAAAGAGGAGTGCTATGATAGGTCAACCGGAAATGACTCAGAGTGAGTCATGTCTCTCGAGTCTTTCTTCGTTGAAATTGAGGGTTTGCGGGAAACGCTGCTAAAGTACAGTTTAAATATAAACTAAATATTGTCATCACACGAAACGACAGGTAATCAAGTTGGGTATCAGACTGCTATCTCGGATTTTTGAAAAACCTCGCAAATTCAAAATTTTGAGAAATCCTAAGACTTTTGTTTCCTCTCTCTTCCTTGAAAAATTTCAAAACAAGTTTCGAAATTATTCAAAGAACCGGAATATATGTATTGAGTGATTCCCAAGAATGTGGTTTTTTAGCAAGTTGAAGTCAAATCTTCCAAAAATGGACTGAGTGACAGCCTTTAAAGACAAAATTAGACCACCTTTACTGTATAACAATATGCAAAAAGTGCATTTCCGTTTTTTGCTTTTTTCTTCAATTTGTATTGACTAAAACATGTTCTAAGGTCATTTTTCGAGTTCTAACCGATAAACGAACCCATAAACATGGTACAATCCTAATGACCGTAATCTTCAGTCTTGACCTTCGTGGACCTTCGGAGGACCTTGACCTCTACCCAAGGCTCAAAATAGCTTTTAATGGTATTCAGAAGTGTCAGAATGGCACGAATGATACCGATTTACCAATTATTTATGCATTAAATATTGAGTTTTTGCGCGACATGCCGCCACACGGACTTCTGATGCACGGTCCACAACATTTCTCCTTTGGACTGACCGTGAACGTATCGGCTCTCTCGCAACAAAAAATTAGTTCTTCGACAAAATGTTGTAGGGCTATCGAATGCCGTCTCGAATTTTTAAATCGTCCAGTAGTTTCGGGAGATCAGGGGGGGGGCTATAAATAGCCCCCCCCCCCCAGTAACTCGCGTTATGAAATATACCCCAGTAAGGCGCGGGTTAAGGCAGTGTCCGTTAAGAGCCCATTTGTACCACATCTCGTCATAAGCGTAATGTTAAATTCCCAAATTATTAGGGTTGTAGCTACAGCCCCCCTTTGCATTAAAGTTACACCCATGGTCTTACTATTACAGGTCATTCTTGGTGATCCGAGTACACATGTCGCTCATGGTGGCCCCTACAATGTCAAATAAAGTCATTTGAGATTGCCAGCACTTCTTTGCCAATAACTTTTGGCAGATTAAATATGCAGACGCAATGCCGACACCATTGTGTTTGTCTTGTCCAGACACGTTTAGCCTATATGAAACGTGACTTACATGGGTCACTGCATGACCTTGACTCGAGGACAATTTTTAGTTTTGACCTCTCTTGGTCATGCTTGATATGACTGAAACGGCCATGGCCAGACACAGCACGACGTTAAAATAACTTTCTTCATAATTTAAAAATAATAAATGAAAAACGGTTTGCATAAATAACCAAAGGCTAGAACCGGAACCTGAACTTGTTGCTTAATTAAACAAAAATGTGTCATGTACCGGTCATTTTATCTGTTATGTATGTAAACGTTACCGAATATAAATCTCCATTTACTGTAATGACTGCATGCCAATAATTTCAGGGTTTTTTCAGAGCATTTAGAGACCGGTTGAATGGATGGACTTGTCACTAGTATCACTAGTATTATGTGAAAGTTTTGATTTGTTATGCATTTGATGAAGTTGATGGAACACAAAGTGTGCTTTGTGTCCATGCTCAATTCGGATGACTGTATGTATTCGAAAGTCAAATTTATCAACTAAAAAATTATAAAATTAAACATTATTTATATTTATATCAAACCATACTAGGTGGCATTACACTCACTTGTGTTCCAATAATATATATATATATATATATATATATATATATATATATATTTATATATATATATATATATTTATTTATATATATATATATATATATATGATTAAAAGACCCTGCGCTCCGGGGCTCCGGCATCCCCCCCACCGGAAAATGGAATCCGCCGCCGTTTTTCACTGGGCAGGTTAATTGGGATCTGTGTGGGCTAAAGCCTCAATTGGCCCCTGCACATCCTTTAGAGGTCCCTGATCATTTTCTGGGGCCCCTGGGCATGCTCGAAAGGCTCCCTGGACAGGCTTTTGTGCCCTGAAGTGGGCTCAATGGGCCTGGACATGCTGGAGAGGCCCCTGGACAGTTTTTAGGTCCCTGGGTTGGATCAAGGGGCCTCTGGACTTGCCCAAGAGGCCCCCCTGGGTTGGCTTCGAAAGCCCTACATACAGTGTCTCATAGAGCGCCTGACATGCACCAGAGTGACCCTTGTCTGGTTTGAGGGATCCTCTGTGGCTTTTTGAAAGTCATTTGGCTTATTCAAATGGTGTTTGGGTCAATCTTGGTTGGGCCCCCTGTGATCCGTAAGGGGTAAACTGCCGCCGTTGCCCCCCTGGCTGCGCCTCTGTGTTATGCCAAAGTTCGCTGTCCATTACCTCTCTACCCTGGCTGCGCCTCTGTGTTATGCCAAAGTTCGCTGTCCATTACCTCTCTCCCCCTGGCTGCGCCTCTGTGTTATGCCAAAGTTCGCTGTCCATTACCTCTCTCCCAGGCCGTTGCCCCCTGGCTGCGCCTCTGTGTTATGCCAAAGTTCGCTGTCCATTACCTCTCTCCCAGTTCGACTCTCTGTCCATTACCTCTCTCCCAGTTCGACTCTCGCACCTAGTGCGGCTGGATCTGCTGCTTGGGTAGTGCGGCTGGATCTGCTGCTTGGGTACACTTTTGCTCGTTACCCTCCAGCCTGCCAAGTTGGCAGAAATCCTTCCCACGGGGCTCAGCGTGCTCCGCCGTGGCATCCGCGCGAAGCTCGCTTAAAGCCAAGCTTGCGTGCAAGGCGTCTTCAGTGTTGGCGTCACCGTCTTCGTCATTGTGTGTGTCATCGCGTCTGTCCGTCGGCGATGCCGGCGGCGACGCTTTGTCGCTGCGCCGCCGCGAACGCACGAGGGTGTTTTGGAATTCAGCCGGCTGGTCGGCCCGCGGTCCCCTGTAATCCCCCCCCCCCCGTCCACGGAGCCTTTGAACCACATAAATGCAAAATGAATACCCCAGCCACCTCTCCCCCTGCGCATAAGTACGATATTTTAGCAATTACTTACGCAATTCTGACCCTTAGCGACGCTGGGCTCCAATCGGCGCGCCAGAAGGTCGCTGCGCTGTGGGTGCCAGGCGGGAGTTTGACCCTTCGTGGCGCAATAACACGTAACAAGTGCTGGAGGTTGTTTGTTCGCAAAAACGTCCCCATAAGGTAGGATCTATGATGAGGTCTAAGAAGGGGGTGTAGAGACATTTTGTGAATTATACAAAGGGCCGGCGGCGGACAGCTCGGAGAGCGAGCGGCCTGATTGTGTCAGCGGCGAGTGGGCCGGCCGGCCGGCGGAGCGCAGCCGGTGCCCAGCCAGTTGGAGCGGACATTCTGCTCTGTTCGGGGGTCGGATGGGCAGCGCCGCCGCCCGATTGAATCAGACGCCCGGCAGCGGCGGCGGCGTGCGGCGGCGACAACGGGCACACGGCTGACCATGGCGTGTCGGCCCGGCAGGCCGCCGCCGAGTTTGCTGTGCCGTCGGGTCTGACACCCTCTGACAGCGGGGCGGCTCGGCGGAGTTCGGTCTCCGCCACAGTGTGGCCGCTGACATTGTGGCCGAGCTGCTGAGCACTGAGCAGTGGCACGGCTACTGGGACGGCGCAGTCCGTGGGACGGCGCAGTCCGTGCTTTCTCGAAGCTGCTGAGCAACTGAGCTGGCAACGGTTACTGGACGGCGCAGTCCGTGCTTCTCGAGCTGCGAGCACTGAGCAGTGGCAGCGGGTACTGGGAGGCGCAGTCCCGTGCTTCTCGAGCTGCTTAGCACTGAGCAGTGGCACGGTACTTGGACGCGCAGTCCGTGGTTCTCGAGCTGCTGAGCACTGAGCCACGTGGCACGGTTACTGGACGGCGCAAGTCCGTGTTCTCGAGCTGCCTGAGCACTGACAGTGGCACGGTTTAACTGGGATACGGCGCAGTCCCGTGCTTCTCGAGCTGCTGAGCACTGAGCAGTGGGCAACGGTACTGGGAGGGGGGGGGGGGGGGGGGGGGGGGGGGGGGGGGGGGGGGGGGGGGGGGGGGGGGGGCGCAGTCAGTGGTTCTCGAAGCTGCTGAGCACTGAGCAGTGGCAGCGGTTACTGGGACGGCGCAAGTCCGTGCTTCTCGAGCTGCTGAGCACTGGCAGTGGCCACGGTTACTTGGGACGGCGCAGTCCGTGGTTTCTCGAAGCTGCTGAGCACTGAGCAGTGGCACGGCTACTGGGGACGGCGCAGTCCGTGCTTCTCGAGCTGCTGAGCACTGACAAGTGGCACGGTTTACCTGGGACGGCGCAGTCCGTGCTTCTCGAGCTGCCTGACACTGAGCAGTGGCAGCGGTTCACTGGGACGGCGCAGTCCGTGGTTCTCGAGCTGCTGAGCACTGAGCAGTGGCACGGTTACTGGGACGGCGCAGTCCGTGGTTCTCGTGTGGTTTCTGTGGTTCTTGAGCAGGCATTGCGATGGTTGGTGGCCGTGATGGTGCTGGGAGGCCGGCACACTACAGCCCCCTCTGCCGGACACTACAAGCCTCTCCCCCTGCCCGGCACACTACAGCCCCGCTCTGCCCGGACACTACAGCCCCTCTCCGGCAACCTACAGCCCCCTCTCCCGGCACACCTAACAACCCCCTCTCCGCACACTACACCCCTCTGCCGGCACACTACAGCCCCCTCTGCCGGGCACACTACAGCCCTCCCCTTGCCGGCACACCTACAGCCCTCTCTGCCGCACACTCGCCCCCTCTGCCGGCACACTACAAGCCCCCTCTGCCGGCACACTACATCCCGCCTCTGCCGCACCTACAAGCCCCTTGCCGGCACACTACAGCCCCCTCTGCCGGCACACTACAGCCCCCCCCTGCCGGCACACTACAGCCCCCTCTGCGGCACCACTACAAGCCCCCCTCTCCCGGCACACTAAACAGCCCCCTCTCCCGGCACAACACAGGCCCCCCTCTCCCCGGCACACTACATGCCCCCTCTGCGGCACACTACAGCCCCTCTGCCGGCACACTAAACAGCCCCCTCTGCCGGCACACTACAGCCTCTCTGCGGCACACTACAGCCCCCTCTGCCGCACACTACAGCCCCTCTGCCGGCAACACTACATCCCCTCTGCGGCACACTACAGCCCCTCTTGCCGGCACACTACATGCCCCTCTGCGGCACACTACAGCCCCCTCTGCCGGAACTACAGCCCCCTCTGCCGGCACACACAAGCCCCCTCTGCCGGCACACTACAGCCCCCTCTGCCTGGCACACTACAGCCCCCCCTGCCGGCACACTACAGCCCCCCCCTGCGGCACACTACACCCTCTGCCGGCACACTGACAAGCCCCTTCTCCGGCACACTACGCCCCCTCTCTCCGGCACAACTAACAGCCCCCTCTGCCGGCACATTCTACAGCCCTCTGCTGCCGGCACACTACAGCCCCTCTGCCGGCACACTACAGCCCCCTCTGCCGGCACACTACATCCCCTCTGCCGGGCACACTACAGCCCTCTGCCGGCACACTACAGCCCCCCTCGCGGCACACTACAGCCCCTTGCCGGCAGCACTACAGCCCCCTCTGCCGGCACACTATCAGCCCCCCTCTTGCCGGCACACTACAGGCCCCCTCTGCCGGCACAACTACAGCCCCCTCTGCCGGCACACTACAGCCCCCTCTGCCGGCACACTACAGCCCCCTCTGCCGGTCTGATACGGCAACGTCCGCCCGGGGTGTACCGTCCGCCCGGGGGCCGTGCCGGCTACTGCAGCCACGGGACCGTTGCAGCCTGGCTTTCCACTTCCGCCAGTCGGCATTCATGATTTCCGCTTCAGTTTGGCTCTGACGAATGAGAGCGCGGCAGCGCCTTTCCGAGCGTTCTACGCTCCGCGCGCGGCGTGGCGGTGTCGGGTCGCCGTGCGGCCGCGGTCTGGGCGGCCGCCGTGCTCGAGCCGCCAGCCGCCGCGCCGGTTGCGCCACCGACTAGTTGCGTCAGGACGGCCGCGCCCCGTTGGGCCGACCATCGCAGCTCGTCGCCGTGAAAGTCGACGCCGATGGGGGCTGCGTGGCTGGCTGAGTCAGCCTCAGACCGTCCGCTGGCGCATCGTCCACCAACACGCTGACGTCTGCTGCTGCTGACCGGCAGTCTGTCAGCAGGGACGGCCGGTGACGCGAGCCCGGTTCGCGGAGCGGGGCAGTCAAATGGCAGGCGGCGGCGGCGGCGGCGGCGGCGGCGGCAGCTGCGGTCTCGGCTCAGCCCGCTCGCCTCCGCCGGAATGTGGCGTGCCGGTGTCATCGACAGGCTGGGCCACCTGCAGCGCCCAACCGCCGCCACCAGCCCGCCGTCTGGCTGGCCTGGCCTGGCCTGGCCTGGCCTGGCCTGGCCTGGGCTGGCCTGGCCTGGACTGGCCTGGACTGGCCTGGACTGGCCTGGACTGGCCTGGACTGGCCTGGACTGGCCTGGGTGATAAGGCTGGCCCTGGGCGACAGGCTGGCTGGGCTGGCCTGGCTGGCCTGGCCTGGGCTGGCTAGGGCTGGCCTGGGCTGGGCTGGCTGGCCTGGGCTGGGCTGGCCTGGGCTGCGGCCTGGGCTGGCCTGGGCTGGCCTGGGCTGGCCTGGGCTGCCTGGGCTGGCCCTGGGCTGGCCTGGGTGGCCTGGGCTGGCCTGGGCTGGCCCTGGGCTGGCCTGGGCTGGCCGGGCTGGCCTGGGCTGGGCTGGGCTGGCCTGGGTGGCCTGGGCTGGCCTGGGCTGGCCTGGGCTTGGCCTGGCTGGGCTGGGCTGGCCTGGGCTGGCCTGGGCTGGGCCTGGGCTGGCCTGGGCTGGCCTGGGCTGGGCCTGGGTGGGTGGCCTTGGGCTGGGCCGTGGGCTGGCCTGGCTGGCCTGGGCTGGCCTGGGCTGGCCGGGGCTGGCCTGGGGCTGGCCTGGGCTGGCCTGGGCTGGCCTGGGCTGAAGCTGGGCTGGCCTGGGCTGGCTGGGGCTGGCCTGGGCTGGNATTATTTTTCAAGTTTGAATCCTCCCGTCATCTTACACTTCACTTCATTAAAATAAATGGTTGCCACATGCCTGAGTTCTGACCATGCAACTAATGCATGGAGATGCCCCTGGAGCAGTTCTGACCCAGTACTCCATGACTTTTGATGACAATTTGTTAAAAAACGCCTGTGCAATTTTAAACTCGCTCCGACCAGAGGCTATGGAGTTAAAGTGGTCGTGGTACATGTTAGATTGTGCTGCAGAGTGGCATATTTTTTAGTTATATTCCCTGGACAACTGCATTCTTACTGTTGAAAGGCAGAGGGTCCCTTAAGATCGTCTAGGGGCCCATCCAACCTTTTCAACGCCTTTTTGACCTGTTCAGGAACTCATTTGGGATCTGCCAAAAGACATGTTGTGGAGTGGATGATATATATATGTGTGTGTAATATTTGTCCCCTTGCCAACATGTTCAGAGGGCCCTTTGACGTGCCCTGGGTTTGGCCTGGGACCGCTCTGAGCTGACAAGGGGCCCATTTGGCATGTTCAGGGGCCCTTGCCGCCCCTTCTGAATCACCCAGGGGCCCTTTTGGTCTGGCCAGGGGCACCTGCACGGGGCCACTTCCCAGGGGTACCTCCAGCCTTTTCAGGGGCCCAATTACGATAGGTGGCAAGTGACTGTGCTGGTTGCTTCTCAAACAGACTCAATGGGCCCCAGGGTAAGCTTGTGAGGCCCTTGAACAGACTCTAATGGCCCCTGGGCAGGCTCGATAGGCCCCTGAACATGCAAGAGGCCCCTGAACATGCTTGAGAGGCCCCTGAACATGCTTGAGAGGCCCCTGAACATGCTCGAGAGGCCCCTGAACATGCTCGAGAGGCCCCTGAACATGCTCGAGAGGCCCCTGAACATGCTCGAGGGGTCCCTGGACAGTTTTTGGTGCCCCCTGTATGGGCTCAATGTGCCCTTGAACATGCTTAAAAGGCCCCTGAACAGTTTTTTGGGGCCCATGAGAGGGCTCAATGGGCCCCTGGACATGCTCAAGAGGCCCCTGGGCAGGTTTTTGGGTCCCTGAGTGGGCTCAATGGTCCCCTAGATATGCGCAAGAGGCCCCTGGACAGGTTTTGGGGCCCCTAAGTTGGCTCAATGGGCCCCTGTACATGTTTTTTTGGGGGCTCCTGGATGGGCTCGGAGCAGCGTTGGATTTTTGGCCGCTTTCTGGTCCCGGTACTTTGCTCTCTTCAATGACGCATTACATGAACCCCCCGTTATGTGCCTTCAGCCCTTTCGCGTAAAGCCTAATCCTCGGTCATGGTTGCGGGGCAAGAATTACCCCCCGTGCGTATGAGACGTTTGGTGCACAACTTGATGTCTCATAATCCTCTGGGACCTCTAGCAAATATACCTATGGATTAAGAAACATAGATAATTACATAAGTCCAACAGAAATTAAGTACGTACCGCCTACGACGTAGAATGTATAGACCCTTCTTATACCCTGTATATACAAAGAATAATCACTATAATCTGTGGTTCCAAGAATATAACTCACTATTTGTCACTAAGTTTACATCTCAATGGTGTTGAATATCACACTTTCGGCAGCGTTCCGCTGAAAACCGAAAGGAGCTCGAGGCTCGACACGGGAGTAACACTTTGTATATGAAGCAAAACACGCTGGACCAGAAAACGGCCAGAAACCGATAACACAACGCAGGCCCACTCTTGTAATAACTACACGCCTTAAACTACACCAGAGTTACCCCTCGCCTGGTTCGAGGGCTCCTCTGTGGCGTTTTGAAAGCCTTTTAGCTAATGCAAATGGTATCTGCGGGCGAATCTCGGTGGTCTTCCTGTGCAGTGGCGTCGCCAGGATTTTAAGGTTGGGGGAGGGGTGACAGGATTTTTATTCGGGGGGCACGTCAGTGGTAGAATCAAATTTTTACCCTCAGCCATATGTTGTTGACCGGGGGGGAGGGTTGGAGTTGCCAGAGAATCGTTTCATCTGTTTGTAAATTTGCTTTGCTTAGGGCCCCTCCCCCTTGGCTACGGTCTACGTCCCTATACCAGACAAACGTGCGGAACCCAAAAACGGATCCAGTAAAGAAGCTTGATCCCAGATCTACTTAGATCATAGTATCAGTTTATAATTATCCAGGATTCATCGTGATCGGGATTACACTTACTACACAATTTTCAACGTTTTCACACAATTTTCAACGTTTTCGTTTGGATCACACGGTTAAATAAGATATTAAGTGTTGAAGGCCAAACCTCTGGACCTGGTCACCAGTCAACCTACCGCATTCCCCCCCCCCCCCAGATCTCAATATCTCTGATCTGTATCGATCTCAGGGGTCCCCAATAGAAGGTTGGAGGGGGCAAGGCAACCCCGTGGCGGGCGGCGACGCCACTGCCCCTGTGTAAAGGGGTGGGGCAACTGCACCCCTTGACCCTCTGGCTGTGCCTCTGCCTACCCTAAATACTACCCATCTAGATAGTAGATACTCCTTCCCTTACCCATCAATGCTTCACAATCCACGCCCTTGTCCCCGCCTCCAGCGCTCTTCGGCGGAAGTTAAACTTTCCCTGTATGCCGATAGGTGGCTCTGCGTGTCGCTGGCGGCGCCGTGTGACGCCGGGCTGCGGCGGCGGAGGCGGCGGTGAATCAGCCGCGTCAGTCCGCGACGTCGCGTCAGTCGTCTGTGAGCGCCCGTACTCACCCCGCGCGAGTGAAGCTAGCTGTCTGTGATACCGTTGACGTCGTTCCAGGAGACCTCATTGTCCAGGACGGTGAGTACCGAGTGGTGGACGCTGCTGCTGGGTTGGTGTGTCGCAGTGGTGCTGCTGGGATGATGACGTTTGGGGATCGTACGGGCGCAGCCGGGGTGTGACGGGGCGGTTGGTGTAACGATGCGTCATTTGAACGTCTGGACTTGCCTCCGCTGCGTCTATGGCGTGCTGAAGACCGCTGCGCTGAAGAACGCTGCAATGGTGCGCTGGGGTATGGTTTCGATTACATTATGTAGAATGTGCATGGAGTCCAAAAATGATCAAGAAATTGTATGCTTATGATCAGGAATCTGAATCCTGGACCTTGTAAGATTTTGGATTCGCTTTAAAGTTGAAAGTTGTGCCGAGGTACCCATTGGAGATATGAGGTCCAATGCTTTGTCGAGGGATCAAAGGCTATACTCCAGGGCAGCTGTACCTCAATTTCGCTCTGAAATCCATCGGATCCTGTATAAGGAGCCATGACGACTAAACCCACAATTTGAGATAACTTAAATGTTTTCACACTGTAAAGGAAACTTGTGGAATCATGTGGAATCCGTTATATATTGCCAAATTTCATCGACAGGTAAAATGGGTTCCATGATCCAATGTTCCATTTTGCTTCGAGACTTGTTGATATCTTTGATGTAGATTTGTCATCGGACTCGGTGCAGAGCTTAGAGACCCATGTTTAGAATCATGTACACATTTAGCACGGGCGAAGGGCGGGCCACGATACACTGGCCTGGACTCGGTCGGACGCCTGCCGGTTATTGTGTCTGTTTGGTGACGTCTGGTGACGTCACGACTGACGTCAGTCGTCGGTCCGTGGAGTGCCGGGCGGGGTCCAGCGACTAGCGCCGTACTGCAGAGAGGAACAATTGACAAATACTTGCTACATTTCTGTTCAAACTGGAAGTCCGTGTTAGGAAAACAACACTGCAGGCATTATTTACCCATTGAAAACCCCTCCACTTGCAGTTTTCGAAAGCTTCGATGGATCAATGCCTTCTGTGTGTTGTCCTTTGTATTACAAACTGATTCGTAACCGCCGTTGCGATGGCAGTTTCGTTGACTTTGTTCAGCCCTGCCACCCAATGTTGTGGGATGGAACCACGGTCGCAGAGGCGCTCAGCAACAGAAAGATAGCCAGCTCTCTGACACCTCTGACACCTCGAATCCACTCGTGTTGTGTCTGTGTTATCAGCTGCGGACAGGCCATATGTCACAACAGACCGAATGGTGAACACACGGACGGACGCATCATCACACTTGTCGCTCTGGTGCAGGGTGACTTTGGTTATCCGACACAACAATAAGCACATCAGAGCTGACACCTGTGAATATCTCACGGATCTGATGACATCTTAGCTGTTTCTCTGCGACCTCGCCTCGCTGGTATTGCTTCTTCACACCAGACCTCACCACCCTATCTGGCCTTCTATCCAGTGTATCGCTTCCTCGCCAGTAACGACGGCTTCGTGACGCCTTCCACCGTCAGGCTACATCACGTCCCGCCGTCACGTCACGTTTTGCCGTCACGTCGTCACGGCGCTGGCCGGTGACAGCCGAGGAAACGCCGACCCTGAGCAGCCAGAGCGGGCCTGAGCCAGCACGGGGGTGTGCGATGGAGATTAATGATAGGGGCTTTGACCTTGGCGGCTCGCCCCCGGGCCGGGAATTCGGTCGCCCGGGTAATTCATGAAGTTCTGGTGGAGGGAGAGGTGGAGGGGGGGGATTGTAGCTCTGTGGGGCTGAGCATGTGGGAAGTCGCGAGGGTGAAAATGGCGACGGCAATGATTCTACGCCGATTTCACTCCGCGTGCGTCTCTCCTATTTCCACTGCCTCAGGCTTAAGAGGAATGGAAGGCACCTGTCTCTGCCGAGTCCTCCTGTCTTGTGCTGAGGAGAAACGGAAGAGAGCTGTCCCCAGTCCCCACCTGGAGGATAACAGGGGAGCTCTGAGCCCCCCGCTCCGTGCCCCCCGTGCCCCCCCCCCCTCGAGCGGTCTACCTGGCGTCCCCCCGGCACTGTTCACACTTTACTGTCCAGTCCCGGCGCGGGTGCGCCGTTTCCGCTGTGTCGGTCAGAGTGGTTCATTGAGGGTCCATTGTGTCTCTGGAGTGTCCGGTCCAGGGGACGGCACTTCAAGGGAGGGACGCTTCAGAGGGGCCCGCTAATAGATGTTTTGGGGAAGGGACGCCGGTGATTTAAGTACTTGGCTTGGAGAGTCGGCAGGGTCCAAACCAGTCATCTAGGCGCTGAAGTAACTAGGAATAACAAAGCTATTACCCAGGCATGTGTTGAAATACTGAAGGGTGCGAAAGGGATGTTTTTGGTCTCTGTCAACTTTGATCAGGCGGTGTATGTGTCTTGGAAGGCGGAAAGTAAATATTAACACGGAAGTCCAATTCTGTACCATGATGTGATCAAGTGTTCTCTCTAGTGCGTCAGATGTGGGTGACATCACCGCTTTCCTTTACCGAACATAATCGAATCACCGAGTTAGTTGGTATCGCTGGTGAGGATCCTTGTGCATACAATCCGCCCCAGCCCTGGCGCTTCCTGCATATTGTATACATCCATCGCCGGCACTAATCCACATACCCAACACCAGCTCAGCACCACCATCACCAACTCAACACCGCCGTCACCAGTCACCGCCGAACACTCCGGTCCCGACGGCCTCAGTTGACACGTGACCTGGCCTCCCGATCGGCCTGGTCACGTGTCTAGCCCGCCGGCCAGTGCCGTGGCTATGGGCGTGATCACGTGGTCCGGCGGCAAATTAGTGCCGCCGCCGCCTGACCGCCGCCGGTGCCGCCGCTGGTGCCGCCGGTGAGGGAATCTGGGTCGACTGTCACGGGTTGTCGGTATCGGAAAGAGGGCGGCACCAGCTCGGCACCAGCGCGGCACCAGCGCGGCACCAGCGCGGCACCAGCTCGGCACCAGCGCTGCACCAGCTCGGCACCAGCGCTGCATCAGCGCTGCAGCACCGAACTGTGGAGCCGCGCTGCTGACGGATATAGTACAGCTGCACTGCTGTACTGCGCTGTACACACGCAGCTGTGCTGCACTGCCATACGGGTAGCTGTACAGCATCGTTTTTTTTATACGCAGCTCTTGTGCTCTGCTGCACTCGTAACTCTGCTGACGGTGCAGATGTGGTCGGATGTATGGAATAGAGCGGGATGGAAACGTTGTTCCGCGACTACGAAACCGTTGGGTGCCTGCTATAGAAAACGGCATGCTGTGTGTGTGTTTGCATTCCGTGAGCTTGATTCTAAGGACTTCGTCTGAGGCTTTTGATGAATCAGAAAGAATTGAACCAGAGTTCATCAGAAGATCGATTTCGGTTCCTCAGAAGTCGTCGAATTTGCGTTCTTTAAGAGCTCTCGTGCAATGTGCGTCCAGAAACGGCAACACCTTTGCATGTTAGCATCCCCATAGTGCATCTAAGTACCCGTATAGCAGTGAACACAGTGATCATCTATTCGCCTGTGAAGTATCTGCATTATGCAGGCCCTAGTAGGGCTATATCGCGCTGCCCGGCTCTGATGCCGGGCGGGTGAGTGGGTGAGCGGGTGAGCGGGTGAGCGGGTGAGCTGGTGAGCGGGGGTTAGCCAACCGTCGGAATGGGCCGGCGCGGCTCGTTTAACGATGCAGTTGCAGACGTCTGCAGACCCTGCCCCGACCGGGAATGGTTCGCTGGCCTACTGCCGGTTCTGGGAACTCATATCGGCCACAGCTCAATCAGTTTCGCTAGCTGGTTGTTTACAGCCGGAGCTGGAACTGGCGTGGCCGCAATGGTCACTCGCCACAACCCAGTTACAATGCATGGCTGGCCGTGGTTATGCTTGTATGCATATTGCATAACTGTTAGTTGTGCATTGTGCAAGCGTAATGAGTGTTGAACGTTTATAGTTAATGGTGGCTATCAGGCAGGGCTTGTTCCAGTGGCGTAACCCGTCATGTACCACGTGGCTCGGTTCTGTAGTAGTTAGATGCCTGCCCTCGATTCTCGCGTGTTACGCTCTGCGCAGCTGGGGTGATCACGGGAACCATGCAGGTACCCCCGGAGATCTGTCCTTAACGCTGTTTGAGGCAACGGATGCGCGATGTAGAAGTTACGGGCTTCTTGTCGAACCGAATTCAGCTTCATGGAGCTTTGCATAGCTTCACGTAGCTTCACATAACTTCTCATAACTTCTCATAGCTTGTCATAGCTTCACACGGCTTTACACAGCTTCAGATGGCTTGAGGCGACTTCACACGGCTTCAGTCGTCTTCACTCGACGCGGCTTCACAGCGTCGCATGCGATACGTAAACACCATGTGAACTCACAAGGCTGTGGGAATCGGAAAGTGCAAATATTCGGGTATGAACCGAACCCGGCCATTTGGCACAATTACTGGGCACAGTTTATGCGTGTGGCCCGTGGGAGTGAGCACTAGAAGACGGGCGAAGACCTCGTTTACTGACGCGACGTACATTCAGCGCTCTGAGTACTAAACCCTACTGAGCCACTCATGCTACTGCATTGCACACCCAGATCTCATGCCTGTTGACGCCATTAAATCAATGAACTTCAACTTGATACCCACACTTCCACTATGTCTGCAGTCAGCACTACGCTGCCGCTAGTTAGCCAAGTCGATTGCTATAGGCAACAGAGCTGTTTCGACCTGCGCACGTCCGCTGCTTCGCTCTGTCTGCTGCTGCCAAAGAACCCCGGGCCGTCCATCTGGCTTGACCACGCCCCGCGCGCCACGTGCGCCTTTGCGCGGGTGCGGGCGGTGGTGGCGATGCGGCGCGACAGGATGGGGCCACGGTCCTTGGCGCTCCTCAGCGGCGCACAGAAGGTGACGGGTCAATATCCAGTCCGTGGCTCGAATTGGCGGGAGTAATCCGTGGTTGTTGGCGAATGGCCGTATATGGCCCTGTTGCACGGATGGCGTCCTGGCGGCCCGCTCCGCCCTTTACTGACACCAACCGCCTCCGTCTGATGTCGTCGCTCGTCCCATAGAGAACTCGAGCGTGTTAGACTGGGGATTTCAGAGACTCCAGTGGGCAACAGACTCTAGAACCTGTGGCCATAACGCAACCTTGTTAGGGTGCAAGATCCGAACGAGATTCCACCCTGGGAGGGCGACTGCAAGTAGGCTAGTTACGGGAGACGCCTTATCCAGGCCATAGTTACTGACCGTGTTGCAGGCGTGCGCCCGCAGTGGTGAAGGCCAATGACAGAGTCGTAGGCCTGATCAGACCCTGACCTTTATGCCTAGGTGCGCCTTGCGGTGCAGGTATGGAGCTGTGAATCATCTCGAGGAGCTTCTGCCTCTGAACGATTACGGTACGTGTTCTGACCGTGGCACACCCCTGCGGCAATCCCTGAATCCCCGCGGCATTGGACTGCACATTCTACCCCACTTCGGCGCACTGTACTTTACATTTGATATTTCTTTAACGTTGTGCCTTAAGAAACCTATTAGACCTTTAACATTAGTTTTACTCGAGATAGCCAGATTGTCGGGTTGTTACTTGAGAAACCTCTAAATCGGAAATTTTTCTTCCAAACACCTTAGTTGCTGAGGTGTTGAACGCAAAACCGCTTGGTCATATGTGGTCATATCAACGTCACAAATCCGGACGTATCGCATACGTCATCAGTAGTTACCTCCACTGTGATTCCACCGCATTGCTCTTTGAACCGTCCGCCAGTATTCAGTTACCTTGCGTCCGCTATCGCTACCGAAAAGGTATGACTTGAACAATTGTCAAATGAATGTACAATTTCTTTGTCAGTTTCATTGGTTTCACATTTGAATAATGCAGACACAGGTCTTTGAAAGGCCTACTGTTGATGGTTGCTCGAACCCGCTAGCTGCAATATTATCCGCAATAGAAGCATATTCATACTAACTAAGTATTCACTCAATTCCACAATGGGTAATCACCTATGGTGGAAGTGTTCTAAATAAAGTAGTTATGTCAATTGTGACCGATTTCAATAAAATTACATAGCATACATGTGAGTTGACTGTGTTGATGGGTGCTGGTCCAAATGTCATGTCAATACGTCAAAAATATAAGACAGCTTTGTGTGCGTTTACGAGTAAGTCTCGTTTCCCAAAAAACATGAATTGCCCATAACTTTGTGAATTTCATTGGATTTCCATTTGGAAATAATACAGACAAAGTCTTCAAAGGGCACAAGCTGTTGATGGTGTTCCTTAACCGTTAAGCTTAAATTTCTCCGCAATGAAGCAAGTGCAGTGCTAACTAATGAATTTCATCAATGGAGCTTAATCAAATTGACAAATTCATTCCATGTGTGGATTATAGTTTTAAGTAACTATATTGTCATTGTAGTTGATTCCTATTAAAAATTACAAAAAGTGTTAGAATAGACCCTAGGCCACATTAGACACATTTGTAATCGCGTTCCAATATTATTGCAGTCACAACAGCAACGCGTTGTTTACGTTTACGACTGATTCAAGGAACGATTTTGCCTTCATGCCTCCTTGTACGTCACAAACTCGCTTGTGACGCAATATTGTTGGCGTCACATTAACATAGCTATTTTCAAATTACAATCAAAAATTCTGGACTTTTTCGCAACAAATGAATGCCAGGCGTAATCAGGCATTACTTCCCATTAACATCTAGCATACTTTTCCAAAGTGCTTATTTCCTTTAAGATCGTAGAACCTTTTCTACGAATTCCCTGGATCCCCGCGGGAATCGACGGTCAGAACACGCTCTCAGTCCGGAGAGGATGACGGTCCTGGCTCTCAGAAGCACAGCATCGCCCCTCAGTTTGATTCCGATTCTGATACTTTTGTTTTTCTCATTCTGCAGTCTCATGAATAATAGGCTGGTTGCCATGCCTGGGATTAGCTGAGAGCGGGATGGAGCTTACTCGAATCGAGTCGAGCTCGAGTTAGTCTTGGCTCGCGGGTGGTCAGAGGAACCCACGCAAACCGTGCTGCCGGCTGGCTGTGCCGTTATTATTCAGTTCACTGGCTGTGCCCCGCTGTCAGGTCTTCATCCTCCTCTGCCTGCCTGGGAGGGATCGCTCGCCTCCCCGCTCGGTTCACAGTGCCTCGCTCGGTGTGGGTAGGAGCGCCGCCGCCGCCGCCGCCGCCGCCGCCGCCGCTACCAACGCCGCGCCGCCGCGGACGCTACCAGCCCCGCCGCCGCCGCCGCCCGCTGCGTTTCCAAGGTCGGCGTGTCCTTCCGGCGGCCGGGGCCGCTGGAACGGACGGGACGCCCGTCCCTCGTCCGCTGAGAGGGGAATGAAGGGGACGGGAGGGAGCTGATCACGCCCAGGGTCAGAGCGGAGGTTCAGAGCGGAGGGTTAGTCGAGGGTCAGTGGAGCGTCAGGGTTCCACTGATCCCACCAGGGTCAGTGGGGTGCCCGCTGTGTTGCTGGGGAGGGTCTGCTGACCCGGTCACGGTCAGGCGTGGGCCAGTCTGGGGTCCGGGTCCCAACGACTTCGCTGCGGAGGGTCAGGTCAGTTGAATGTCTTATGTGTGGTTGGGCGGTGACATGGGAGTTTTGACGCTGGGTGTGGGTTGTGTTGTTGTTGATGGTATGCCACGTCAGTTGTCAAGTGGTTGGTGATACGCGTGGCTGAGCTATTCGCCGAGGGGATGTGAGCCGTAGTGAGCGTGCCGATATAAAAAACCTGCGGAGACGTTCAAAAGCTGGCCCGACATCGGGTACGCCGTCGGTGGGAAACGAAACTCCCCATTCAAATTCGAAAACGGTGAACTCGGTTGCGGTCTATTGTCACAGGAGAAAGAACTCCTAGGCTAGTAGAGTTAGTACCTGTTCCATCAAAAGCTTCCCGCCTCGAAGGTTAATTAACAATTAGCATGAAAGGGGACGTGGAATACAATGTCCAATGGACATTGTCCATGCATGCTACTGCTAACCGCTCTGTCCGGGCTGGTCACGACCCGTTACCATAGCTGTCTCTGTCGCTGACTTCCTCGTCTCGCCGACACCCGTTTAACCACCATCCAATGCGCGCTGTGGGCACTAAAATCGGCCGGCCACGCTGGCCGTGTAGCCTGCGGCGGGACTGGTCTCTGCACGTCTTCTGCGCGCGCTGCACCGGTGACCCAGAGAGCAGGAGCGACCGGCGGCGCCGGACTGCCGCCGCCGGCACCGCCGCCTCTGAGACGCCAGAGCCGGGCTGAACAGGCCTGAGACGCCAGAGCCGGGCTGAACAGGCCTGAGACGCCAGAGCCGCGGCTGAACAGGCCTGAGACGCCAGAGCCGGGCTGAACAGGCCTGAGACGCCAGAGCCGGGCTGAACAGGCCTGAGAACGCCAGAGCCGGGCTGAACCAGGCCTGAGACGCCAGAGCCGGGCTGAACAGGCCTGAGGCGCCAGAGAAGCCTGAGAAGGCCGCGGTCCACCGCTGCTGTCAGTGCTGTGCTGACCCGCCGCCTGGCGCTGCGTCCACACCGACCAAACGGGTTACACGACCACAGAGAGGCTGGTGATCGGGGGGCACCGAGTGTCGAGCTTAAATGCTGTGGAAACTGCACATAAAAGGAATGATTATTATCTGATTAGTCTGGAAAACCCTTGAAGGACCGCAGGCGCTGTAGCTGTGAGAGGTTTCTTGCACGACTGATACATTCTCTGTGTGTTGTCGTTTGCAGCATTGATTCAGCAGGATTTCGTAATCGTCTGTCAAGTTGCGCTGATCAATGCTCGTTATTCTGACCTGTGGGTCGTAGCTGGCTATAGCGCAGACCGGAGTCCTCTGGCGTCTTGGTCACTATACCGTGGAGCCGGCCTCGATAGTGGATACTGGATAGGAACAGGCAGGCCCAGGCCGCGGATACTGGATTGGAACAGGCAGGCCCACCCTGGATACTGGATAGGAACAGGCAGGCCCGCAGTGGATACTGGATAGGAACAGGCAGGCCCGCAGTGGATACTGGATTGGAACAGGCAGGCCCGCCTGGATACTGGATACGAACAGGCAGGCCCGCAGGTGGATGGGAAGAGGCAGGCCCATAGGTGGATAGGAACAGGCCCCCAGGTCGATAGGAACAGGCCCCCAGGTCGATAGGAACAGGCCCGCCTCCGTGCCTGGCCGCCGTCGGCGGGGCCGGTCAGTGGTGATGTGATGATGGACGGGTTACGTCACACATACGCTGATGTGATGTCATGATTGGTGACGTGATTGGTGATTGAGATCGACTCTGTTGAACCCGCATGGACACGTAGTCGTGTGGGTCTGTGCCTTTTGGCTTCACAATTTGTACGCAATATGAAAAACACAAAATATGTTACACGTTTTAACGTGTTATCTGATTGAGCCACATCAATCGTGGGTATCAGTTTTGAGACTTTTTACCCAGCGAATGATAATGATTCCAACTTTGTTTTACGTTAAATCCTTATGAACGTGGTTGCTCATAATCGAAGTACCATTTCCACACTATCTTCGGTGTTGCCGTGACCATTGGCACTGTACCAGTGACCCGTGCCCGTCCTAGCTGCGGGACTATCCCGAATCCATCCTCGGTGAAACCTACCCCGCCCTGTCCCATGTGCAACCGTGCTATCGCTACCTGTACCCCCGCGCTCGCGTGACTTCCATCAACAGACCGGTGTGCGACCTTGTGTCTGTTCGACGATAACGCGGCTGCGGCCATGTCCGGACGGTGGGCCATGTCGCACACATGATGTCCGGAATCACTGCTGCTCGTGTCGGAGATTGCCTAATAAGGAAGCGCCAGGCTGCGGGTCGCCGGTCCCGCAATGGAGGTGAAGGCTGGCGGGAAGGGGTATAAGGGGGGGGGGCTGAAGCCGATTCCCCGAGATGCTCGGGTGTTCCCTCAGGCTGCACCCTGACTCAGCTGACCCCACCGGAACTCGAAGGCTCGTGGAGGGACCAGGGAATGAATTTAACCCGGCCCCTGCCCACCCCGCGTAGTGAGGGGGGGGTGATGGGTGCGGAGAATCGGAGTCGGAGAGAGTGACTCGGCAGGGAGAGTCATTGTGAGTCACTGGAGAGTCATTGTGAGTTACTGAACAGAATGAGGAGTCAGAATGCCGCGAATTTGGAGACAAGTGACTCGTCGATATGATGCCCAGGGAATCGCTGGAAGGAAGAATGCAGATAGCCGGATGGCTGGCTCGGCGTGGAGTTTTTAGCTAACAGAAACCGCCGAGTTGTGAGACGCTGTGGCTTTCTTGACCAGCGGAACGGTATCTGTGAGTCAATCTTAAACTCTGCACAAGCATATGCAAAGCCACAGACATGCAGTGGCAGACAATAGGCATTCAATGGACAGGCGAAATAAAACATTGCGCTATTGTGTTTATTGTCATGATCTGTATGAGGAAATCTCACAGCAGAACTGGTTAGCTATCGCCGTGGAACTGTTCGTGATGTGACGACCAGCTAGCCCGTGAGTCACACCTCTTCCTTTAGACGGCGCCGTTCAGATCCAGCACCACCGGCCTGGCTTTGTTTGCTTGAGAAGCTCCAGAGCTGCCGGGCGTCATGACATGAGGGCTGTGTCAGGCGCTGTGACTTCGTGCGGGTGGGTGATGCCCGGCACATTAGCTTCCGCTGCAAGTCATCCGGGTTGCTAGGAGGACGTGAAATGGACGTACGGCCCTGGTCTCAGTGTCCTAAGATTGGGAACTTTGGGTGGAAAATGACGTCCTGTCAATACTATTTGTCCACTCTTTTTCCTGAGTTTTACTGTGAATTGTCCACGCCTTGCATTGGATAAATGGAACCCTGCTACTTATTTATGGATGTAATAATATTGACAGCCTGTGGAGGGAAAACAAGTACAAATTGGCTAGGTAATAACTAATAACTAATTCTGGTGAGCGGGTGATTGGTTATTGATAAAGCATAGAACGTATATTTTGTTGTTGAATCTTCCATTCTATGCTTATTTTTAGCCATAATTTTCCACTCCGCACCCCAGCTCCAAACCAATTTTAGGACTCTGCGGCTGGTCTAGCTGGCGGCTGGGATGGAGGGCGAGCTGTGGTCTTGGCGCTACACCACGTCCGCCATGCGGTGCTATGTCCTGGCCTTTAGTCCTTCTGTGCAGCACGTTAACCCACTACTCTCGATACCCTTTCTCAAGCATAAATCATCCCCACACAGGACCAACTATCAATTCGTCATGGCCATGCCAATGCCGTCCAATTATTCCTCCCTATTCCCTGCAGAAGATGATGAAGAGGAGGATTTGCTGCACTTTCGAACGGGCACAGTGGAAAGGAGGGTTCGATCTGCCGCCGCCCCTGCCGTTTCCACTGTCCGTGCCGCTCCTGACGGCCGATTAAGGTCAAACTCAGCCGACTCGGGGCGTCTGGTATACCACCTCGCATCGATCCCGTTTTTCCGCCCGCTTTGTGTCGTCCCGTGGGGCGGGTGAGAGGCTCCGTCGGGGTGGATTGTGAGAGCCGAATGGTGATAAGTGAGATCCGTCACGGCCCGTGTACAATAATGGGCGTCAATGAAAGGTTGTGCCCCGCCGAGGAGGTGTTGGTCGACTGGTGGCAGTTGGTACGAGCCACGAGTGACCGACAGTGAGTCGCACGCGTCGGGTCAGCCGTCAGCTCTGTCAAATGACAGGCAATATCGACAGTGGGTCGCACGCGTCGGGTCAGCCGTCAGCTCTGTCAAATGACAGGCAATATCGGTAGATGGTTGGTACTGAGATTGATAATTTTGTCAATGCGTGTCACGAGCAGTAGAACAGTGAGTAGAACAGTGTCATTGGTATTGCAATTTTCAGACTCGGTGTCGTCGCCATTGTCAATGTCAGTGTCAGTGTCAATGTCAGTGTCAGTGTCAGTGTCAGTGTCAGTGTCAGTGTCAATGTCAATGTCAATGTCAATGTCAGTCTCAGTCTCATTGCCATTTTCAGCATCATCACCGCCATAATCTGTCATTATCATTGCCAGTACCATTGTGGTGCTAATACCAGTGTTCTCTCAGCGTCAGCCGGTGCCGGTCACCCCCAGCACCATCCGCTACCCCGCAGCCCCGTACTACGCAGCAGCGCTCTACACCCTACACCCACCCGCCCACACATCTGCGCACACTCCGTGTCACGTGACCGGTCGGCAGTGGGACCTGCCTGGTCACGTGACTGGCCGGGCCTGCCGGTCCCCGCGTGGAGCTGGTCCCGGTACCCGCGCCGTGTGCTGTGACGAGCGAGAGACTGCTGATTGGGGGAGGGGCTGTACGGGTCAGGCAGCGTGACTGGCGATGGTGCGTGGACGCGGGCAGTCAGTCACCAGTTCATAGCGGCGGAAGCGTGTAATAATACCTCTCCGTGTACAAAATAAGACGGTTTTTATTAGCTTCGAGTTGTCAAGTCACCAACACTCCGCACCAACATTTGTATGACACAAAACGGTCGCGTTCATGGCTGTTGGTTACGTCGCTCCAGTGAGGATCTGGGCGCCCAGAGTTGCCACACAAATAAATCCTGATTATGCCCCTAGTGGTAGTCAGTGAAAGTAAGTCAATGTTCTTGTATTAGTGAGTGAGAACCTCATTTGGTTATGAACACCAAACAAACAGCAAAAGCGCAAATGAACACCTTCCCATTGTACTGGACTGAATCAGTGGCTCTGGTCGTATGATCTGTGTGCTAGATCAGCTGAGCCACTACGCCCGGAGGGCCGGAGCATGTCAAACAGTAGCGCCTCGGGCCTGACAGCTCTGCGCTCGCCGCTGGGCCGCGTGCGTACCCGGTGTCCGGCCTGCCTGTCGGGCCGAACGAACCAGTCCCTGGCCGGCTGACCCGAATCGGTGGAGCAGGCGCGCAGCTTATTTGGCGCAGCTGCGCCCGAATGTGGCGCAGCTGCCGTGTGATGGACGCCAGCGACACTGACCCCAAACCCGACTGGACGGACGGCACGTTCCGGGTCGCTACGGACCGCCTCGGATGCCTCGGGCCGCTTCGGACTGCTCGGGCTCGCCTCGGGACGGTCCGGGAAGACTCGACATGGGACCAGTCCGAGTCTGTCAGCAGTTATCGGCGGACGTTGGACGGCGGGAAAGTTTGCTTACATTCAGTTGCTGACAGGCCTGGCTGGAATGACGGGAGACACTGCGTCATGTCACATAATGACGCTTATTTGCCCCGCGAACTCTAGCTCAAACTCCAAAACCAGCTCAAAGAAACCTCGTCAGGAGAATGACCGCCACCCAGGCCTGTAGCCCTGCGTGTGCGCCAGCATTTGTGAGCTGCACCGCGTTCGGAGCGGCCGGTCCACTGACCCGACGTTTCTGCTGTATTTAGCGGCGTCAGCTGCTGGATACACCGGCGCGATTTGACCCGGTGATCGCGTCACGCCGGCCTGTCACGATCCGGCGGCCCGTCACGCAGCATACCCCAGCGGTGTGTGTGACACCGACTGGCGTGACGCCGATCCACTGGTACCTCCGCAGGGCGGTGTTGACACTGGCAGACCCGCCGACTCGGCGGTGTACCGCAGGGTCGCGGCATGGCTCCACCTGTGTTCGTGTGACCGTGACGGCCGTGTGGTGTACACGGCCGCAGATGCCCCGCCCGGTCTGCAAACACTGCTGGGTGTGGACTGTGGAGTGCGGTGGGGGTACTCACCCGTGGCCGATTCGGTCAGAAGACGGTGTGAATTTATGTATGCATATTGACGCCAGTCGACACTGTCACGCTCGACTGCTTGTGGTAGAGTCAGCACTTCCTTGCTGCATAGCTTGAGAGATTGGTTGCATGATTTCGGAAGCGTTTTAAGCCTCGGCGCGATCAGCAATGCACGCTGCGTTTTGCGGGTGGTTTTGAGAACCGTTTGGTTCAAGGATTTGAATGCTATTCATATGCTGTGTTTTTCTGCATTAATGAGACCGTCAAGGCTGCGTTTCGCATAACATGTTTTGCCGCTATTTTCCGCTGACTGTCAGCACCCCGTTAAAGGGAATATGAGACCTTGGGAAAAGTATTAGAATATGGAGAAGAATGTCCTGATTAACGGTCCTGGCTTCATTTTTGCGCAAAAAAGTCCAGAATTTGTTGTAATTTGAAAAAATAGTAATATGTTACATTGAACCGTCCACCCAATCTTGCGTCACCAAAAGCGAGTTTGTGTCGTCACAAGGGAGGCATTGAACGGCCAAACTTTGCGCCCGCCCAGTGACAGCTGCTTGCCGTCCACCGCTACGATGGGTGCACCGGTAGCGTGAACGCGACTGGCTGGGTCGACGGCGCTGCGCTCGCGCCGGGTAGGGACGGGGGCACGCATACGTGAACCACAGTGTGCCGAGCGCCTGACCGACCGTCGGTGGCGGTCGGGCGGACCGCAAGGTAACGAAATACTGCGGACGGCTTCAAAAAGCGAGTGCGGTTGGCAACAACAGTGGAGTAAAACTACTGATGAGTATGGCGAAACGTCACGGATTGTGACCGTTGAAATACTGACCACATATGACAACGGTTTTTGCGTAAACTCAGAAACGTAGTTGCTTTGCAGGGGAAAAATTTCGGAATTTGGGGGTTCTCAGCAACCGACAATCTGGCTATCGCAGTTATAAAAACTATGTTAAGTGCATATTTCCCTTTAAACCCGCGCCCCCACTGGCCTTCGGAATTTCCGCGCCCTACTGGGTGGGTGGGGTTGACCCCCCCCCCTTCTAAACTCGGCTCCATTGGAACCCGCCAACGTAGACCACAACCAAAAACACTGTTTGAAACGTCGATCAAAAGTTTGTTTTAAACGATGTCAGTTTTGTTTTCGTCAGATCAAAAATTTCATGTCACCAGCGGTCATCGAAGGCCAAATTTTCCAGTTTAGGACTTTGCTCCAGAAACCCCCATATATATCGGAAACTATGCTAGCTAGAAACAAACGCAAAAAGCAATCGCCAGCCATTGAAATTTGCAATCGCCAAAATCTTCTCAAAGTTGACCTCAGGTCTATAGTTTAGGCTCTAGAGGTCATACAAGACAATTTTTTGGCTAAAGCGTTTTTCGCTAATAACTGTTTACCTAATGAAGATAACGCAATACTGTTAACACCATCGTGTTTGTCTCGTCAATGTTCTTTGAAATTTGTTATTTTTAACCATGTTTGATCAATTAAAAAATATGACCAGGTCAAGGTCAAGTGGTGACCCAAGTAGGTCATGTTGCATATTAGGAGACGTGTCTTGACGAGACAAACACATTGGATTGGTGAAAATATCACTTCTCTATCTTCATTATGTCGAGAGTTAATGACGAAAAAGTGTTGGTGACTTCGGATGGCCTCAGATGACCCTGTATGGGTCACTGAACAAAACCTTCACTTGTATCATAGATGCTATCCTATGATATCATTATCCAGAAGGAATTGGACTGATATCCTCGAAATAGGAAGCATTTTAATATTTCTCAATTGACTTATATTGGGAAGGTCATCAAATTGACCCGACCTCAGGTCACAGATAGACTAAAAATCCGAGATGAACGTTTTGAAGATACTGATGGCTTCAGGCAATACTAAAAGTTTGATCCCGTACAAACTGTGGTGATGGCACGACTACAAACTTTTTGGAATGTGGGGGTCACTTGACCTGACCTGGTGACCTGACCTAATCCGACACGAAACTAAAAGTTTAATAAAATGTTTGGAAAGGATCAATGATGAGATATACCAGTCCTTGCGGCGCTAAGCGCCGCCGTTTTCGTTATCTCGATAAAACCGCAGGGGGGGGTGTTCAAACACCCCCCCCCCCCACCTCCAGTGGTGTGCGGGTTATCCTCTGGGTACAGAATAGACGACAGACGGCGGTCCTTGCCTGGTCTGCTATCCCTATCGTATGAGACTGACGTCAAACTGACAGACCGACAGACCGACAGACGGACAGACCGACAGACCGACAGACCGACCGCAAGACATCGAGCAGGACCGGACGACCCGGACCCGACGCAGAGCACAGACCGACACGACGACAGACCGACAGCGACGACAGACGCCGACAGACGACAGAACCGAACAGAGCGACAGGACGACCAGAACGCGCACCAGACCGACAGACGACACGACCGACCAGCCGACAGGACACGGAACAGATCCGACAGCCGAAGGACGCACAGGACGACCGACAGATCGACAGACCGACAGAAGACCGAACGAACGACGAACCCAGAACAGACCCGCTGACAGGTCTAGAATGCTCGAAATTCGTCCTCCGGTACCACTGTCAGGCTTCACTTTCCGCTGTTTGACAATGGCGGAGACTCGAGTTGCCGTCTCGACGGGCGCCATGGCTGATCCCCTCCCTGTTATCCAACGTTTTTGTCGGTTTATGGCACCACTTGGAGAAACAGCCTCTGCTGAAAATAATCGGCTTGTCGCCGTCTCATCTCACCGCTTTGGAAGGGCTCTCTGTCCACGTCATGGTCGCGATTAGAGCTAATTCGGCGTAAGCTGGTTGTGGGTATGGAGAAAGAGGGCGGGGGAGGCTCAGACTAAACCATCGTACCCTCACCGTGTCTGGAACGGCTGATGTTTTGCCCTCATGGGCTGCATGTGTGCTATCTACAACTGTCTGGACTAGAGTTGCAGAATTCTGGTCCCAGCGTCCCAGCGCTGGGACCAGAACTGGTCACGGCGTGACTGAAATTGTGACTGGCCAGGCCAGCGTCGTTGGGTTAGCATTGCAGCGCCGTGACTAAAGCTGTGACTTGCCAGCTCATTCCGTGGCCGTGACTAGGCTGTGACCAGAGATTTAGGATTTTCTGCACCTCTAGTCTGGACCATTGAAGACCGCTGCGGACCATTGTGACTCTTCTGACTTGTCTCAGTATCAGTCTCTTCTCCTCTCGGTCGCGTCTTAGAGTCGCGTCTGGTCCGAGAGGGATGCTGCGTACTTTGACTGTTGATAAACAGCCACTTGACTCTTATCGCTGATACGGCCGGCACTTCAATGGCTCCGGCTCCGGCGCTGGTTCTGGTATCTTCCCCACAATCCGCGGGACGTCGCCGCTTGACGTGAAGTACACCAGTACCCGGTTTAAAGGGAACCGAACCGTGGGCTGAAGCCGTCTGACGGGTACGTGTCGCGCGTCACAACTAGGATTTTGTTCGGTTCGTTCGCGCTCGGCTCGTCTCGCTCGTCTTCGCCGCTCGGTCCTCGGTGTATGTCTAGGCTTGTCTCGTCTCGTCTTCGTCTCGCTCTCGTCTCCGTTCGTTCGTTCTCTCGTATCGGTGCCGGCCCCGCGGCCGGCCGCACCGGCCTGGCTCGGCCTCGGGCTCGCTCTCGACCAAGTTCGACGACTTAGCTCTCGCGATTCCTGCTGTTGCGAACCAGGTCAGGCTTCATGTGGCGCATATGTACGTCCAGACTGTTGCGTAGCAGGATATTTGCCTTGAGAGTGAGTTCGCCTGCCAAACTGGTTCGGTATTTACGATTCTATGGTATCAGAAATGCAACAAAATTATTTCGTAGCGCAACTGCTTTGCGGGCGGCCGGCAGGCTGGCTGTGACGTCACTTCATATCGATGTCACTTGCCAGTGTAGTCCCACTCCTAGTTTATAACGTCGGCATGAATGAGGTTCCGACGTATCTCTCTTCATCTACGTACTGACACCGACGTGGGAGCCTGCCGCTGCGCTGACCGCCGTGGCCGTGTCCGTCTGTCCGCCTTGTTCGAAGTGTCGCCGTTCGCGCGCGCCGCGCCCGCCGGCGTGCCGGGCTGCCGGAGGCCTATAGCGTTGTGGTCGGCACGGTTGGTCGTGTCAGTGACGCCAGCGCAACATCACGCAAGCGGAGGTACAGGTCGGTGCGCCAGCCAGCTGCTGCTCTCAGTAGCGATGTGTGAGTACTGATGACTGCGCGCCGACGGAAGGGAGCGTCTGATGTGCGGCCCGTGTCCGGCAATAGCGACGCAGCTGCAGGGGATTATGGATCAGTGGAGGGCGGTGTCGTTCGGGGAAAGGAGGGGGGAGGTAAAGAGCTGCTGTGCCACCATCATGTCCTGTTTCGTGGTAGTCGCAGCAATTCTGGCTATGTCAGTTACCGTCTATTCCGCCCCGTTCTATCCCGTCGAGGAGTTGTAAGACTCAACTGAAAGTTAACTCGGTTCGATGTCATACCAGTCTAGGCGGCGTGGGCAGGCAGTGGCCAGTAGCTAGTAGCCACTGACCTGTCTAGTTGGTAGTGAGGGATGAGGTCGCAGTCTGCTGTCCTGGTCCTGGTGTAGTCTGGCCGGTCTGACTGGACCACGTTCATGAATTCACCTCGGATCTACCCAGTTTCCGGGTCCGGGCCTTGCCAGTTTCCGGGTCCGGAACATGGTGGCACACCGGTCTAGCACGACTTATCCGCTGCACGGCGCCACCGCAGAACTCCAGGAAACGGGCAAGCTCGGACCGTGTAGACTGTAGAGTACATACACTTGAAATACCGAGCTCGAATGTATAGCACAGTACCTGCGGGTGGGGCGTATCACGTGGCATGACTTGGCTCCGGTTTGGGACGCGTTCCGTGCGCGGTCGGTGAATTATTTTTCCTCCTTCTGGTGGAGGCTGCGTGTCTCTCAGATTGATCTCCGCGTCACTGGGCAGAATATCTGTTGTGCTCCACTGGAGACGAGCTCACCCGGCTGGCGTGACAATGTAAAACAGCATTGTTCTAGGGCGTTTTTTGTGTTCAATCTGTCCAGACTCCAGACACATGTCACTTGATATTCATGGAGTAGAGAGTGTTTCAGCTTCACTATGGCTGATTTCCAAGCAAGTTTGGGTGGTAAACTGCGCGGCTGGTGGTGGGCCGACCGACCCCGCCCTGTGGTGCAGATACCCTGCATAGAGCAGCGTGCCTCTAGAATCGGAACCCTGTCCGGGGCCGCTGGGTGTGGTCGTCTGTGGTCGTGTGCGGACCCAGTGGCCGCCGCCGTATCTGTCTTGTGTCTAGGGCTGGTACGGCCGTTAGCATTCAGTGAAAGCTGCACCGTCAAAATTGCAAGCCGGACTGTCCCTTGCTTCCGCCGCGATAACGGCAAATAAGGATGTCCGCTGGAAATGCAGTCCACCGTGTGCAGCGGGCGTCGTGCAGGGGATGTTTGCAGTGCATTGTTGCAGCGTACGCTGTGCACGTGCTAGAGTGCACCACTGCGGTGCACCTGCCCGGTGGCACAGCGACAAGCAACGCCAACGCCGACCTCCGTGGGGTCAACATTGTCGCGGTATGTCGCCGATTTCTGCGTTTTCCCTGTCACGTGACACGTGGTGTTGTGCAAACTCCAACCGTTGCGAAATCGTAGCAGTGTCGCGGGCGCCGGGGGTGACTTTGTAAATTTCCTGCGTTAGATTCTGCTGGCTCTACGCACTTGAGACTAACGACGGTGTTGCGGGAAGATTGTAACCAATCATTGACTGAGCGGGGACGAGCCTCGTTTAATTGACGTGAAACGCGCGGCTGGCAGGCTCAGCACCTTAACTTGACGGTGAGTAGAGCACTCCTGGCGAAGGTTTGGAGGGTGTTTTCTCCGGACCGTGGTCAAAACAGCAGCAGACGGTGGCCGGGCGGGCGGGGAGAAAACTGACGCACTTTGTCACAGTTGGAAGTATAATTGTCCGTAACCAAACTGATCACAACAGACGTCTTTCAGTCGGTGAGGCCAGGTAGACAAGGCTATGTGTCCGCGCTGTTGTGTCGCGACGCGTCGTCGCCTTGACACGATTCCTCGCCCCGTACGGCCTTCCTGTTCGGTGGGAAGATGGCGTCGCTCGCGCCGCTCCGGCGATGGCAGGCGAGTCCTCCGGTGAGGCTGGGAGTCAGATGTGTTCTCAGGTCATCAGGCCGTCCCTCCCGGGTCATCAGAGCGGCTTCCTTCCTGGATGGGATGACATGTGGAAGTCCTTGACAGGCGGTGTGAGCTGAGGTGATTGGCGATGCATTGTCATGACGTTGGTGTAGGCTTAGTTTAGCCATGTAGTTCACGGTCTAGGTCAGGTTTTAAATTTACGGCTTAGTTTAGCCATGACTATTGGTTTGCTGGTTGAAGTGCTGTGAAAATAAGCTAGTGTTATATTCTACGGCGTTTAAAAAGTTGCTCGTCCGAGACAGGGACTGCAGCTGATGTCAAACTACAAACAGCATCGCAAACTCATCCAATCACCATCGCCTAACTTGTCACGCGCCCACTTACCCCGTATTATTCCACAACCTGACAAAGGCCAGGCACACGACGCACCGCTCACCTGACGTCGAGTAACACTCCTGACGTCTTTGTGTGTCGACTCCTGACTCGACGACTGACTACAACAATGACTCGGAGAAAACTCTCGGCCCCGCTAGCCGCCGGCTCTACTGCACCTAACATGGGCTAGCTGTAGTCAGGCCGTAGGGCCGGCAATGCAGGAGTGAAAGTGGCTGCCGCCGGACCGCGCCGAACGAACTCATTCATGAGGAGGAGGCACCGCCCAGCAGGGGGCTGGTAGGGGGGGGGCGGCACGGCGCAGCGCCGGTCGAGGCATTGCGTCATGAGTGGGGCGCTGTTTACCGGCAGGGTGCGGTTTGTTGAGGTAAAAATGACAAAAACTCTGTGTTACTCACCCGTAAATCGCAAGTCGGACTGCTCCCGCAGTGTGAGCTACAATCGGCGAAAGCTTGGCACGCAGTTTCGAGAAGTGTTGTATTTATGATACGAGAACAACCCAGATGGTTATTGATTTATGAAAATTAGATTGATTTGCATTGGTTTTTTATCAACTTCGTTAGACAAATATGTTCTATTTCGTTTTTCGAAGAACGAAGCAGGCGTTTTCTGTAATTTGTATGCAAGTTTTCGTTAACTGTTCACCTCTCAGAGCAGCAGCGGCCAGCCACCACACCCCTCGGAGCAGCAGCGGCCAGCCACCACACCTCTCAGAGCAGCAGCGGCCAGCCACCACACCTCTCAGAGCAGCAGCGGCCAGCCACCACACCTCTCAGAGCAGCAGCGACCAGCCACCACTAGTCTCACCGCCTGCTGGCGCTGCGGGAGGCAAGCGGCCGTACTCAGCCTTTCTCATGGTCATAATGGCCCCCTCCCTGGTCCTCTGACTCGTCCGCCATTCACCGTCACCGCCCGCCGCCCGCCGCCACCGCCCGCCATCACCGCCCGCCGCCACCGCCCGCCATCACCGCCCGCCGCCACCGCCCGCCGCCACCGCCGGCAGGGGCTGATTGGCTCCAGACTTCTCTCCAGCAGATCCAGGCCTGGCGTGATCGGCCCAGGACCGGGTGAATGGCTTGGGAATGACATGGTCGGGCTATGTTTTGTGCTCGGTGGTTGTCCCGTCGCTGCTGAGAACGGTGGTCTTGCCTGGCGAGAAACCTGCAGGAGTGTGAGAAGGAAACATAGATCCTGAGACCACAGGCTTTAACCTCCCGGCTCCCAGCCTCGTCACAAAAGTGTTTGTGTATTTATCGACTAAACGACACAGGCCCAGAGCCCACTTACGGTTGAAGATCCGGTTGAAGATCCTGAGAGGGGTAAGGGATGGCCATATCCTCCAGCGAAGCGAGACGCAAGCCAAGGGTGGCAGACAGCGGATGTGGCATAGCCAGTTGGTTGTGGCGGTTTTTTGACGGACGTAACTCACCCAGAACAGGTGCGTGACGACTCTGACTCAGACTCTAACCGTCACAGAGTTTGACGAATCTGACTCAGACTCGGACCGTCACAGAGTGTGATGACTCGGACTCTAACAATCACAGAGTGTGACGACTCTGACTAAGACTCTGACCATCACAAAGTGTGACGACTCTCCGACTCTAACCGTCACAGAGTGTGCGTGAGTCACAGCTGTGTGCCGACTCTGACTCGGGACACAGTACATCCATGGCTGGCTTCGGCCGGTGTTACGGTGTTATCTATCCCGGCCTCGTGCCACTTCATAGTTGCCTGCGATACTGTATGATATATGTACTGAATAGATCCTCCGCATGGGCTCAATCACGTGCGATTGCGGCAAGCCATATACCATGTAGTGGTATTGAGGTAGGTTCGATTGGTACGTCTGGCGATGCCAAACATTCTACGCATCGCGCAGCGCACATTTAACTACGCACGTTCAGAGCGGTAAGCGTAAGCAGCGCGACTGCCTGCCTTGACCCAACCACCTAAGGCTGATGGAAAGCCTGTCTAGAACCGCTACGTCACAGTGATGAAAGCCTGACTCGCTGACGGAGAAAATCGCCGTTTTTACCTGACTGTGCGTGCCTTTAAATCGTGGCTGACCTCTGAACCGCCTGACTTCAAGGTCTCGACGGCGCTCTCAGGTGGCTGCTTTGCATGTGATGTTGTTGACCTTGGGTGGCGCAGACGCGCAGTGTTTGTGTTTGTGACGCCTGGCGCCGGGAGGAGCACCTTGACGGGATGATTGGCTTCATCTCACGTCAGCTGAGTGTGTGCCGGCGGACGCCAGGAGAGGGTGGAAATGCTGCTGAGCCTCTGCGGGGTCAACGCTGGTCCCTCTCGGGTCAACGCTGGTCCCTCTCGGGTCAACGCTGGTCCCTCTCGGGTCCCCGTGGTGCCCTCCAGAGACCAGAGTCGATGCTGCGATCTTTGTGGAATCTGGTATCTGACGGTGCTGCTGTAAACACAAAACACTGGCTGACTGATCCATCTGGAGATCGCCGCCCCCGTCAACCTATCGCTGAGGTAGTGGACCTTCTATCAGTGCAAACAGGAACGGAACTACATACACCGTATGCTTGGCGCTGGCGGTAGTCAACAGTGTGATCGCAACATGCTTCGGTAATTTCCGTACGCGTTTTAAACATAGAGTGCTGCTGAACTGAAATCCCATCGAAATCCCATCATCGTCGCCTGCCGTTCTGACCAGCCAAGTTTTGTTTTCGGACCGACCACCTCTCGCGATCAAGGCGCACCCTCGCGACCTCTGCTGACCAAGGTGACCGTGCCTCCTGTCCATTACCCTGATGTCTCCCGCCATGGTGCGGGTGGACGGACCGCGTGGCTGGGGCGGAGCAGGGCTGTGGTGGTGGGCCGCCTCGGGCCATCGTGACGTCACATCCCGCTGGCTGGGGCGCCCACCTGCCGACCGGCCGGGTAGGTAACCCTCCCCTCGCGTGACGTCATCACCCAGGTCATCGACACCTGTCCCACGGGGGGGGGGGCGGGGCTGCTGCCTGAGTCGTCCCTGTGTCACCCAGTGAAGCCTCTATTTCGCTCCAGTGTCAGCACAGTTTCACTATGGCTGGATTGGGCCTGTGGAAGAAGTTAAATGATTAACGATGATTTAGCTCAAGTTAACGATGAAGGATAAAGTTAAACGATTAAGTTGTAATGACTCTGGAGTAATTACTAACCAGTGCTGCTATGCAGTTAGTCAGTCTCTCTCTCAGTCTCTCTGTCAGTCAAAGACCAAAACCTAAATCGAGACTGACTCCTGAGGTCCCTCCGCCTGTTCCCATACCGCCGCTGAGTTTATCGTTGGCAGAGTCCAAACCCACGGCTCACGGCTTACCCTCGCAGTAAGCGTGTTTGGTAAGCAGAAGCTCGGCCTGTTAGCGTACAGTAGGGTGCTTAGTGCTCTCGTGTTTAGCGCTGTGTTAGCGGCAGGATTACTGGTGTGGCAGTGTGCCAGGGTCGATTCGTTACTGCTGAACAGCCAGGGTTTGGTGTATGTGAGAGAGGGAGAGAGAGAAGAGATGAAGGGAGGAGAAAGAGAGGAAGGGAGGGGAAGGGAGGAGAGAGAATGAAGGGAAGGGAGGAGAGAGACTGAGAGGAAGGGAGGAGAGAGAATGAGGGGAATGGAGGTACAGGGGGATAGAGAGGGGGAGGGAGATAAAGAGAGGGGTAGAGCAGGAAGAGAAAGAGAAGAGGTAGGTAGAGATTGACAGAGAAAGAGAATAAGAGGAATGGCGACGGAGCGGCCTGGACAGCAGCAGACATGCTCGTTGCTCCACCAGAGACAGACCGAGAGGAGAGAGAGAGAGAGTCCGCCTGACAGAGTGGCGCCGGTAAGGTTTTGTTTAACGATCTGCTGCCCCGTGCCGCCCCCTGGGGCGCACTTTCACCGGTGACTAGGTCACCTCTCTGGGTATGATTGGTTAGCCTGTCGCCCAGCGTGGGCGGCGGACTGTCCACCGTCCCCGCTGCAGCGTTCTTCTATAATCTACAGCCTTGGCTGCAGCAGTAGGGCTGTCGGCCGGCCAGCCGTGGGACCGGATGTGCTCATTTCCGGTGGTCGCCTCCACCAGCGCCGGTGACCGTCTGCTGCAGGTTAATGTCAGCCGGCTACTGAGCGGCTGCAGGTTAATGTCAGGTGGCTGCTGAGCCGCTGATGTGATGCCAGACGGCTGTTGCAATGTTAGGCGGCTGATCAGCCGCTGCTGTAATGTCAGACGCCATATGGTCATATGGATTAGGTAGGATTGATGACGAACACGTAGATATTCGGAAGCCTTACATGGTGGCGCCAGGATATTTGTTATCGAACACAGAGGATCGCAGCTCCTGAAACTTCCTTGGCTTCCATCATAGACCTCAACTTATTGAACTACTTCTGGGAATTACTCCTAAGCTCCGCCTGTTACCATATAATAATTGATATATATTCGACATCCCTACATCTGTGGTCGATCCGCCGTGACCCGGACCTGTCAGTGCTCTGTCGGGTGTCGGACGGACTCCTGCGCGCTGCAGTGTTCCTGGCTGCTGTGACCCGGACTCGTCAGTGCTCTGTGTCGGGTGTTCGGACGGACTCCTGCGCGCTGCAGGTGTTCCTGCTGGCTGTGACCCGGACCTGCTGTGCTCGTCGTGTGTCGGACGGACTCCTGCCGCTGCAGTGTTCCTGCGCTGCTGTGACCCGGACCTGTCAGTGTGCTCTGTCGGGTGTCGGACGGACTCCTGCGCGCTGCAGTGCTCCTGGCTGAGCTGTGACCCTGACTGACCACACGGCAGTCGGCCGCCAACACGTAATGCCACCACAGCCAGGTGCAGGCCCGGCAACAAACTTCGCCACTTACTGACAGCGAAGCGGCGAGCCTCGCTCTCTCAGGCAGGCCGAGCCGAGCCGAGCTTTTGTCTGAGCGAAAGCTGAGTCGGGGACAGCTGTTGTCTCTGGCCGAAGCTGAGCCGGTCTAAAGACCAAGGTGGGAGGAGTCGTGAAAGCTGCCTGGTCTCCGAAAACAGGTCTGAGGGTCTCTCAGTATGCATGCGGAGTGAAGTCAGATGGATGGCCTCGGAGTTTGTGACGGTAATCCTCTGAAGACTTGTGTTAGCCGAAAGCGAAATGGTAAGATACACATCGCTGGCGTAATATCTGACCTCGGCGGTCGTGAACCGGGCTGGGGAGGATGAGTTATAACAACTGTCGTACTGCAGTGGGCGCACAGAGAAGTTAACGAACTAAATCCGGTGTGTATTGCATTGCATCACTGAAGGAGGGACGTAGAGATAATTTGTGCTCCATTGTGTGCAGCTGGGTTGCCGTCTGGCGGACCGGTTTCTGGTATGTGTGGGCAGCTGAACGGTGGGGAGGCAGTGCGTGGGAGAGGTGCCCACAAGTCCTGCGTGGGATGATGATGTCGTGCTCCAGCTGCGTGCTCGGTGCAGGTCGAATGTGCGAGTGCGTTTGATGATACCAGGGCGAAGGTTCTCGTCGGTCGTGAAGGATCGAAGGGTGAAGAGCGGGCGTGGCCGATGGCGCTGCTGAGGGGCGCCGGTCGCGCCTTGGGTACCACTATGTGAAACTGTGCTGTGCTGGCCATGGCTTCAGCACCGCCAGCGCTCTGCCCTGCTCTGCCGCCTTCCCACCGCGCCCCGTCCTCGCCCCAGCTGGCTGGATCCGTGTCGTTTCGGTGCCGTAACGTTCCGTGACGTTCAGAGTCGTGCCGTGACGCGGCAGGTCGGGTGGAGTGGGCGGGGCGCCACGGTCCATCGACCGGCGGACGGGCGGTGACTCAGCGCCCCGCCCCGCCCCCGCCCCCGCCCCCGCCCTATGTCAGGTCCGTGACCCTCTGAACTGCACCTCGTCTGTCCGCCCCGCCCCGCCCCGCCCTGCCCTGCTCTAGACAGGCCGTGAAGGCTTCGGTGGGGCAGAGTCCGCTCCATCGGTTATCTGCAGTAACGTTTGCGGAGCAGGTTAGAACCCGGTGCTCCCTACCCTCCTCTGTAAACATAGTACAGACATACTGTAAAGGCTCAGTCGGGAATAACCCGTCCTACCAGACGTCAACGACGATTGCAACAAACAGTAACTCGGCCTGTGACCCCCCCATGGGCTGCACCGCTCTGCCCGCCCTGTCTTGCTCCGCTCTGCTCATGGCCAAAAGGTACACACAGGCAGACCGTGAAGAGAAGACTCTGACCGGGTCAAATCTGCTCTGGTATCTGCCGGCGGTGAAGGTGATGTTGTCAAGACTTACGGCGTCGCTGGCTTGGTACCTGAAGTTGATGGCACGGTGGATTCCTTTCTCTTCTGCAGTCAAAACAGCGAGTTGGTAGCCGGAGAGAAGCCCCGCACTTTGTTTAAAAGGACATTCTGTGTTTTAACAGCGTAGCCACGCGTTTTGGGTGGCGTCCGCCTATTACATCGGTGAAAACGTACGTGGACGCTTGAAGTGTGTCCCTAAGTACGCGTTGAGGCGTTGTTCAGCCTCCAGAAAACGTCAAAGCGTAGAAAACTAGCGAGCCGGAAGGAAATCTCTATTGTCTCCGCCAATTCTGAGCATTCATGATCCTCGAATCGAGGACTCGTGATAATACCTACGGTAATCCTCCTTTCTTCGCTGGCCGCATCAGCTGCTGGGTATCATCCCCACAGCGGCGTTTGTTTTCTCTTCACGCCAGCCGCCTCGCTGCATCCGTCACTGCTGCTCGCTTTCGGTTTCTGTCCGTATTCGACTGACACAAAGCTGTCTCTGGCACGTCCTTTGTTTGTCGTTCGAGTGGCGGTCTGTGGCGCCCGGGCGGCGGTCGGGTGGTGGTTGGGAGAGCCGCTGCTGGCGGCGGTGGCGGATCACAAAGGCGGTGGGGACGGCTGCAGCGCCTGGTGGAGGCGGCTCTCTCCTCTCTCCTCTCTCCTCTCTCCTCTCTCCTCTCTCCTCTCTCCTCTCTCCTCTCTCCTCTTCTCCTCTCTCCTCTCTCCTCTTCTGTTCTCTGTCTTTTCTCTGTCTCTGTTTCTGTTCTCTGTTTCTCTGTTCTCTGCTCTCTGCTCACTCGCTCTATGTTCTCTCTGCTCTCTGTCTCTGTCCTGTTCTCTGTTCTCTGCTTCCTCTGTCTCTGTTCTCTGTCTCTTGTTTCTCTTTTTCTGTTCTCTGGTTCTCTGTTCTTCTGTCTCGGTTCTCGTCTTCGTCTCTGTCTCTGTCTCTGTCTCTGTCTCTGTCTCTGTCTCTGTATCTGTCTCTGTCTCTGTCTCTGTTTCTGTCTCTGTCTCTGTCTCGGTCTCGGTCTCGGTCTCGGTCTCGGTTGGGTAGCGGTGTCTCCTGTCCAGTCGGTGTGCCACACGCCGACACACATCCGCCCATCACTAGGTCGTATCATAGCCGGCCACGCTGCGCCGGCGGCGACGGCGGCGCAGGGGGCGTGGCGGGACGCACGCACCGCTGCGTCACGTCCGTCGCCGCGGCGAAAGTGGCGCAGTGTTACGCGCAGTGCCACGCCCACTTTGCTGAGCTGTGGGGAGGGTGTGGTGCGGGAGAGTGGTGCAGAGACGGTCAGGGTTCGATGTCTGTCAAGTGTTATCAGGCTACGTGCATACAGTCATGTCAGCCACCGTCAGCGAGGCCGATGGGGAGCGTATTCGTGACAGGATTGCTGTTGAGGGGCTCGTATATGCATTGCAGGAGTTTATAGAAGTACTTGTTATCTAGAAGTACTTGACGTACTTCTAGATGCAGTACGTTAAGTGCATAGGCTGTTGCTAGCAACGAGTAAGACGGCTTTTTATATATAGTCTAACGTGACACATTGAACACGTGACCTGACATTTCATCCGACATCTGATCTGACATCTGACACGACATCTGACATTTCATCTGACCTCACATATAACCTGATCTTTTACTCCGACCTAGGTCTCGTGTTACACCGTTCTCGTCTACGATCTTCCGTAACATCAGACTTGACACCTGCCATCTACTCTCGCCCCCTGACCTTTCACGTGACCTGACCTGTCGTCTCTGTCTCTCCTCAGATGGGGGAGCGTCGCGGTATGAAGGCGCTGGAGCTATGGTGCCGACGCATCACCAAGGGCTATCCCGGCGTCAGGATCACCAACATGACGACCAGCTGGAGAGGACGGCCTCGGCTTCTGCGCCATCATCCACCACTTCAGGCCCGACCTGATGTGAGTAGCTGGCGAGTGGCGGCGACGCTACACCTGATCGTCTCCAGCGCGGCCGAACAAGGAGAGTTTAGGGTAGGGAGCCGAGCGGTGACACTGACTGCAGTCTAGGGTGGACAGGGGAGTGCTCAGAATCCGCCCGTGTTGGGTGTCCTTTCGTTGTCAGTTCACTGTCCGTTCGTTCTCCTCGTTGTTCGTCCGTTGTTCATGTCCTAGAAACTACTCTGTTGTGTATATTCTTTCCCAGCTTTGTAGCAGTATTCACCCGGCACTGTGGGGCCTCACTGCGATGAGTGTTTAAAAAGCTTTGCTGCGGTTTGCGACTGTGAAACGAACACCGGGTCTGTACACAATACGGACAGGTGACAGGCACCTCGCTATGCATCATACCGTATAGTTGACCGGGCTTTGTCGTCCTATTCACCTTGCCGCCACGTGCCTTTGTTAGCGACAGTGAACTCCGCCGTGTCTCTGTCCGCCATGCGAACCCCGACCTGTCCTGCGCGCTGTCACTCCCTTCCCGCTGTACTACTGCCTGTGATGGGGCTGGGCTGGAGGACTGTACTGCTGTGTACTTCGGCCTGTGATGGCGGTACTGGTCTGTACTCCTGTACTACTGCCTGTGATGGCGGTACTGGGCTGTACTCCTGTACTACTGCCTGTGATGGCGGTACTGGACTGTACTGCTGCCTGTAATGGGGCTGAGCTGGACTGTACGGCAGTACTACGGCCTGTGATGGGACCGTAATGGACTGTACCGCTGCCTGTAATGGGGCTGAGCTGGACTGTACGGCAGTACTACGGCCTGTGATGGGACCGTAATGGACTGTACCGCTGTATAAGTGCACAGCCGCCTGTAATGGCCGTAATGCGGTGTGCGCCATTAGTGCCTCGTGTGCGGCGGATACATTGCCGTGTGCAGTGAGAGTCATTAGTGCACCGTTAGGCGGCGGCGGCGGCGCTCTGGGCGGCGGCGGCGGCGGCGGCGGTGGCGGTGGTGGATGTGATCTCAGGCGGCACGAGGGGTGGCGCTGCCCGCCAGCGGGACTGAAGCACCTGCACTCGTCTGTGTGTCTGTCTGCGAGCCAGGTGTGCGATGAGGAGGTCTGAGTCACCCCCTTTTGCGCGCTGAGCTGTGACCAGCCGGTTGTCGCCCGTCTCGCTCCCCTCCTGTCGTTTCCTCCCCACTCTATATTTCCTGTTCTCACTGTTGCGTCCAATAACTCCCGCTCTCTTTTGTCTTTCCCGTCCCGTGTCCCGTCCCCTCCCTTTCCCTCCCTCTTTTCGCTCTAAATAGCAAATCAGTAGCAGCAGCAGCAGCCACCACTCATCCCCGTCTCTTCTCTGTCATCTCTGGGTGTGGCCTGGGTGCCAGATGTCGCTCTCGATTGGGGCTTCCTTTCGGTAGTCTTGTGAATAAGCCATGGGAACAGCCTGTGATCCCGTCAACTGAGGAGAGGCAGAGGCCAGTTCGACCCGGACCGGCTCAGCAGGGATGATCACTAACTTAAGTGATTATGACTAACCTAGTGATGATCACTAACTTGAGTGACGATCGCTAACTTGAATGATTATCACTAACTTGAGTGATGATCACTAACTTAGTGATGGTAGCAGCTGAGTCACGTACGACCTGCTGTTGAGAGGAGAGCTTTACCAGCCCTGTGGGGCGTTATCCGACGTTAAGGGAGGTGTCACCGTGGGAGAAAGTGTGATGCTGAGGAGCGTGACTGGATTTCATCAGGCGTGACGGGATATGATAATATGTCTTGCGACGTGATGCGTCTGTATGTCACGTGATGTTATTTTGTGAAGTTATGATCAAGCATGTCTTTTCGGGCCAGTGGGCTCCGTACATTTGCCCCCGGTAGCATGTCGACCTCAGCAACAATGGCTCTATGTTGTGGCGTGGGTGTGCTGACGCAGCTTTGCAGTTCTCACCTCTATTGTCAGCGTTGATTTCATCTGGAGGCGGGTTTGTTTTTCTTTTCTGCAGCTTCAGAGGAAATCTGGAGCTGCAGGTTTTCGGTTTCTGCAGGCTCGGTGCAATTTATAGACTTGGTAACTGTGTGTTGTGCGCTGTTTTGCAATATCCCGTGTTAGTTTGCACAACCCCAGGGAGAAATGTTTCCCTAGTATTTGGATATAACCCACGCTGTGCTCCGCTTTCAAACTTCTGTGTTAAACATTGGCAAGGCCATGAAGAAGTTGTTAATGTTCGTTTTGCGTGCTTGTTGTTTTATGTTTACTTGGACGCGACATGATCATTGTTGTCCTTGCTCAACGCTGCTTCCCCGAAGCTATATTCAGCTTTTTGTCTCGTTAATCATCGGTTTCCTGTATGTTTTACGTATTTACACTCACTTCCTCTAAAGTGGAGGTAAATTAACTCATTCGTGCAATGTCATCACACGGTCTAAGCGTGGGTTGTCGCGGAAATAAAAATGATTTGTTGTGACAATGTGACATCTGGTACGATTTTACCTGTCTCTAGCCATTCAATCAGTCGAAACTCCGCCATCAGGGCATCTCTGCCTCCGGTTGTATAAATATGTTGACTACCCGAGGGAACAACACTGACAAGTGTCATATTTCTACCCGTCGGCGGATGGATCTCACTGCCTGCGACACTGCTACCGAAACTGCCATCCAAACTACATTTCTGTCTTCACCTGTCTCTGCCTGTATTGTGTCTATGTAATGATTCCGTTTTGCCCCGCTGCCACCAAATTTAACATCAACCCCCTCTCTCTCTCTGTCCCTCTCCAGCGACTTTGACTCGCTACTGCCGGAAGATGTCTACAAGAACAACGCGCTGGCGTTCGAGACTGCCGAGACATCTCTGAGCGTGCCGGCGCTGCTCGACCCTCAGGACATGGTGGACTACGAGGTGCCAGATCGGCTCTCGATCCTCACATACGTGTCGCAGTTCTACCAGGCCTTCGTCGGACAGACGGGTACGTGGTGGGCAGGGACCGGGGTGGACAGGGTGGACCGGGGTGGACAGGGGTGGACAGGGGTGGACAGGGGTGGACAGGGGTGGACGAACGGACCAGGAACAGGGGGGGTCTGGGGGGGCATTGGTGCCTATGCCTAAGTGTTTGCGTTTGTCGGTTGTTGTTGTAAGGTTGTTTAACCCGCGCACTGCAGGGTTCGCGCCGAACACGAACTGCCAGGGGTGTTGATTTCCGCCCCCCCCCCCCCGTGAGACTCCAAAACTACGCAACCGTAGCGACAAAGTAGAAAATTGGCATTGGATAGCTCTAGGCAAGCTCTAATCGAAAAAGTATTTCAGATCTTTTCTTTGGACAGGTGCCAACAATTGAGGCACCAGTGGTCACCAAAGTCAGATTTTCCGGTTTAAGGACTCTCTAAGGACTCTTTCCAGAACCCCCGATTATCTCGAAAACATGATAGCTAGGAGCAACCTATTCAGAGAGGCAATCGATACTAATTGAAATTCAATCGCACCCAGCGTCCTCAAAAAATTGAGATCAGATCAATTAGTTTAGGCGTCCCAGAGGTCATGAAAGTCAAAAATACTGTTTTTAGCAAAAACAGTTTTGTGAAAGCATGCTCACCTAAGAAAGATAGGAAAAAGCATTTTGACGCCATCGTGTTTGTATCATGTGATGCTCTTTGAAAAACATATATAGGGTGACCTGGAAGTCAACTTCAAAATTTGACCTCAGTTCAATGCATTTGGTATCCCAGGATAGTCATGCTCATATGGGCAACGCGGCTAGACGAGACAACACATTGGTGTCAACTAATCGTCTCTATCTCTTTTCTATCAAGAGTTATTAGCAAATCATTGCTGAGTGACCTCAGATGACCTCAGATGACCATTGTAGAAATCACGAAGCAAACAAATTGCACCTGATCATTAGAATGGAGCTAAAAGCATGATTCGAAATTAATTGCCTGATCCTATGCATATTTTCTGAAAAGGAAGCATTTATTTATTTCCCTATTCACTTATAATGGGCGAGTCAGGGAAATTGACCCTGACCTTTGGTCACCGAAACGAATTGTAGGTACTGATATATTCTTATGAAATCCTGCATGTTTCAAAACTTTCGAAAAAATACTGTGGTTTGCCACGAACGCAAACATTTTGATGTGAGGTCACTTGACATGGGACTTGCTTGACCTGAGCTGAGGGGGCAATTGCCCCCCCAGTTAACATGTTATCCGAGGCCCTGCAAACAGGTGTTCGAAATTTGGCGTCGCTGCGCGCCGCCGTTTTTCCGCTACTCCTGAAAAACCTCAGGGTGGGCGGAAATCATCCCCCCCCCCTGCAGTGCGCGGGTTAAGACTGCAGTAGGTTCAGTGTCATGGGACGAACCTAGCCTGAAGATGTGTCTCCAGCGACAGTACGCGCCGTGTCGTACGTTTCGGGGAGAGAACTCGTTCGCCACTTTGCACTTGGACACACACCTCAGGTGCCTCACCATCCTCATCGTCATCACCATCATCAACCTCATCCCTACGTCGTGTCGTGACCGAAGCTGTAGGCGTGAATTGGCCCGGCTGGTAATCTCCGTTAGATAATCGTGCGTTGATACAGACCCGCTCGCCCGCCCAAGAGAAAGCGATCCACGATAGGCCCACATGGATATTAGCACGCGGGTATAATTATTGGCCACTCCCCACTGGGAGAAAGCGCCAGGTGCCGGAAAGCTCGTCTGCGCCGACCTGGTGTGGACGTGGCTGCCTGTACTGTGCGGGAATGGTGTGTTTGACCTGTGTGGCCTGCCTGACCTGCCTGACCTGTCCCTGACCTGGGTCAGTCATGGCAGCTGTCGTGTGTTGTGTCCAGATCTTTGACGTATGCACCGGTCATGAATATCAGTCAAACTCCTAGAACGAGCAGTAGGAGGTCCTGGGTGCCGGACGGCTCGGCGTGTTCTTTCGCGGTCCCTGATCTGATTCAGCTTTCGTTCCAGTTCTTAACCGAGCTGGAGCGACGAAGATGTGCTATGGAAATACGGACACTTTTGAATAATCAGTACAAACAACACCCCACAGATGTTTATCTACCGAAACCTTGTGAGGCGCGCAGATCGGATAGCTTACAGCAATGACAAATGACCTCGTAAGCTTCATGGGACTCGTGAAACCTTCAGATGCCTTCTGTCTGCTGTTTTTCGGAACGTAAACCAAAGTCATTCCTATTGTGTCGCGAGTTGTGGTCATTTTTTCCCACCTGTGCCTCCTACCTCCTGCCTCCGGTGCGGCGCGGCGTTCGCCCCGCCCTGTTGTTTGCCCGCCTGACCACCTGTTCACACGCGCTACTGGCCTGGGAAACAATGGAACCGTAGCGGACGCGTCACACGCACACTCCCCCCCGCCCCCTCCAAACCTGACACACATCCAACGTCAACTGACAGCGTCGAAACCCGACATACATAGCACACCAACGAAGGTTCGACACACATACACGTTCAACCAGCGGGCTGGTGTCCGAGCTAGATAGTAGACACACATACTACGTCAATCAGTGTCGTCCAAACCGGACGCGCGCGGCGTCAGCCGGTGGTTTTCAAATCTGACAAACATGCTACGTCACTTTCGAGTGTTCACGCCGGTGTCGAAATGTATTATTGTCGTTATGTGTGTGCCTCGGGAGTATTTAAGTGGTTGTGTTCACAATGGGTCGATGTGTCTGGGAAAGCTCCACCCGGGCTGACCTGTACTGTGTGCTGAGTGCGCTCGATGCGCGTGCGATGGTGCGTGCGACCGATTTGCGGGCGTTGAGGTGTATTTTATAGGTTGAGCGTCTGTTTAGTCTGAAGTGTGTGTATTTTGGGTCGGCTGTCTCTATGTGGAACATTATTTAGTTCCTATGTACATCTGCTCTTGTCTTGGAACGTGAAAAAAAATATCCGACTCTTCTGATTATGCTGATAGTTGTCCCAGTTTTTTTTTTATCGGTAGCTGTTTGTGTCAGCTTGTGAAGAATAAGGTGTTTTGGTGGCTTTAGTCGGGTCTTCGGTGAGCGTGTAACTCGACTGTACTGTATGTTCGGTCTGTCTGCGTCTTTGATGTTTTTCTGTCAGTTGTCAGGAGAGACGACAGCTTTGCTGTTTCGTTCGTTGTAATAGTTTGTCAGCTGGGCTTGACAGAGAGTTGAGACGTTAATGCACTGTCGCATCGGTACAGGGTTACCTTCAAAGACAACTTACAGTGTTTATATGCACAAAAGGTTATGGGGCCATAACAACTCTACTAGGCGCGGAACACAGTGATAGAGGGGGCATGGCGCTTCACTTTTGGGCTTTTTATAAAAACACGCTTCTTCTTTTAGTGTAAATTTAATTTTTGGGTGTAAGTTGCCACAAGAGAAGCCCAAATCTGCAACGAATCTTCCATAGGGGGGTGGGGGGTCTTTCGAGACGAGATCAAAGCTCCACTACCCGCCCCCGCCCCCCACACCCACGCACACTTTGCCATGACGTTCCTGCGTCCCTGCAACTTACATTCTCTTTGTTGACGGTTCATGCAGTGATCCTTCTGCGAATATTCCTTGCAGTGACCCATGTATTAATGGCCCCCTCCTGTGACCCATCTATGGATGTCCCCTGCAGTGAAACCTGTCTATTAACTTAAGTTAGTTAACTAAAGTCCAAAGCCATCCATTAACTCTGTTGATAGTCCTACCATGCAGTGACCCTCGTGTCCCCCACCAGTGACCCTCGTGTCCCCCACCAGTGACCCTCGTGTCCCACCAGTGACCCTCGTGTCCCCCACCAGTGACCCTTGTGTCCCCCACCAGTGACCCTTGTGTCCCACCAGTGACCCTCGTGTCCCACCAGTGACCGTCGTGTCCCCCACCAGTGACCCTCGTGTCCCACACCAGTGACCCTCGTGTCCCCCACCAGTGACCCTCGTGTGCGCCATGTTTCCAGGAGTGCCTCGGACCTCAGAGAAGGCCTCGCAGCCCCAGCCGTCACCAGAGCCGGCCTCTCCCACCACTGAGAAGGTAGGCCGGCCCTCCGCACACGCGGGGGACGGACGGCCGGCTGCGCTATGGGCAGGCCACGCTATTGGCACGCTATTGGCACGCTATTGGCACCGCTTGACACCCTATGGGGATAGTAAAAGCTATGCAGCCAGTTTGATCTAGCGAAATGACGGCTGATGCTTTTTGGCTTATTTTGGTTTGCATCTGGGGAATATTGTTTTATATTCAGTTTAGATAGTTCGTCACCTATGGAAGGTATTGCTTAGAAACGTCCTTTAAAGTGAACGTCGTATAAATGAGCTGTAATTTCGCTTCATGCACCTGGCTACCTCGCTGCTGGCAAGAAAGGTCACAGCGCACAACAACCCGCTTACTCGCCAATGCTAATCCCTCACCCCCTTCCCCTCGCTGCATGGGTATAGCTTGGCTGCTTGTCTGCTTGGCTGCTTGTCTGCTTGGCTGCTTGTCTGCTTGGCTGCTTGTCTGCTTGGCTGCTTGTCTGCTTGGCTGCTTGGCTGCTTGGCTGCTTGGCTGCTTGGCTGCCGCTGCTGTTAAATGCATGTCACTGCCTGCTGCCTCCAGAGTAAAGCGAGTGATGTGTCCGCCGCACTAATTGACCGAGGTCTTCATGGACGGCCCTTCAGTCTTCCCTCCTTCTCTCACGCACTCTCAGTGACCGGTGGTGGTGGAGAATAGACCTCTTTGACCTCGTGGTGACCTCTGGGTGACCTCTGGGTGACCTGCGGTGTGGCTTCTGTGGCCACGGCAGAGAGAAGAAAGTATTGACGAAAACATGGAGCGCGATTGCGGGAGGCTTTGAATTCATGCTATAGAAAAGACACACAGAAGATGTTTGTTTAGTGAAAGCTTCGTAGGATCACGAATCCTAGGGCTTTCCATAGAGCAACTTCTGTATGTACTTTTCCATAGCTGGCATTGCAGTCTCCATGTTCGTGTAGCAAGTTTTCATCACCTTTTTCGACCCGTGGCTCGGTGCCGAACACACGCAGTTCGTCTGGTATCCTCTGATTAACATATACGGTGTGAGAACCCGGGGTCCTGCCGTGGTGACGTCACGTCACGATAAGTCACGTCACGATAAGTCACAACAGGCTTGTTAATTGAGGATAATGTTGGCAGTACATACTTAACTACTACCGACGCCGTGAGTGCGGGTGTACTGTTAACACGATGGCTGCTGTGGGGCCGAGGAGTGGTGGTTAACAGGGCTTCAGCAGCTTACTTGTTCGCAGTTTATGTATATTATATTTCGGTGAGAAGTCTCCGCTTTAGTTCGTCCTGTGCTTTCCCAGCACAGGTGTTCATTCAGGACTAAACTCCGCTGAAGACGTCATTTGCTCGATGATGACGTCATTTGGTGGCGTCCGTGGTGGTAATGACGTCATTTGTTGACGTCTCTGGTCCGCCGGCTGGTTACTGGTTAGTGTCGCTCTCCGTTTCTGTTATTTCCGGTCGGTGGTTAGTTTATGTCACCTGGATGGGCAGAGAAGATGGATCGATAACCAGACCACGGCCCTCGGCGACTCGCAGTGTCCCGTGCAGCACGTCTGGCTTATGATACCTCGTGTGATCACGTGGCAGCACGTGGCAGCTCTTGGTGACACGTGGCAGCTCGTGGTGGTAGATTGTGGTAACACGTGGTAGATCGTGTCAACAGGTGGCACCGCGCGTCGGCACGTGTCTCGGCTGGCACGTGCCAACAGACACGTGTTGGCCGAGACCGCTGAACGGCACGTGACGGCTGGGACATTCGAGCCTGTGACACCCGAGTGGCCAGCGAAACGGAACGCAGCGGCTCGGGCTTTGATGTCCTGCGTTTGATCTGGACCTGCCTTACCTGCCAGCTGTGTTGTTGGCACAGCGAGAGGTCGGGTTATGTGTGGGTGGTGGCCGGTTGTGACTTAGTCTCCACTGTGTAGGGTTTTCAGGCATGGGATTCATTTCGTCGCTGAGTGGAGTTATAAAGTCTGTTATCTGTTCGAGAATGGTTGATCAATGATCGCGATGTACCTCATATCGCCGTAGCAAAACCATTGAAAAGGCATGATTTTTATCCTCACTCATCAAAGAACCACATGCTGCCAATCTGTGCCAGAAGGGCTGGTTCTCTCCATAGAAACTAGGCTGCATGTGGACGGCCGGGTCATCCGCGTTTATTCGTATCCGGCGAATCTCCTCCCTCCCCCTCCCCTGCCATTCCGCCCCGTATGCCCCCTCCCCCGCCCCCTCCCCCTTCCGTGTCGTCACCTGTGTCGGACTCGGTGTTGACACAGTGTCTTCTGTCTGGCACTGGGTCGTGCATCGCTCGCGCTGGACGGCGGCGGGGCCGGCCGGGTGCCAAACTCACCCCGATGCGGCCCCGGGGGCGCTGCCAGGTCGGGAATAGGAGCCCCGGCCGCAGCGGGTGTCACCGCTGGCTTCACCACGGCAGTCGGTGGTGGTCCAGGCGGCGGAGATCATCGGAAGGTGACGAGCTGTTGGTCCGACAGTAGACGCAACACTGGTGTCGGTTCAAGGTTGGAAACAGGCGTGGGTGATTGGAGGAGAAGCAGGTGGGAGAGAAGTGGCATTGCAGGAAGGTTTTAGTTGGACAGCAGGAAAATAGAGGTAAGGAAGAAGCATATCGAGCTTAAACAGGGAGGACGAGGATTATTGATTGGCCATCAAGACCGGTGGATTCGTTGCCTGCCTGTGGTGGCAGTCGTGAGGTCACCGGTCGACTTTGCAAGGCTTCAGTGTCGGTGTCGGTGTCGTCGTCGGTGTCGGTGTTGGCGTCAGCGACGTCGTCAAGTGTCAGTGTCAAGAATGGCGACTCCGGAGGAGGAGGTGCCCACAGCTCCGCCGCGTCGACATCGGCCCCCGTGCCTGCCGCAGCCGGAGGAAATCACCGTCGAGGTAACTCCCACTACTTCTACCACTCTGCCGTACAATGGAAGAATCACGTATGTCGCGATTTCGGCGATTTGCATACGTTGTTCTTCTTTTCCACGGCGGCTGACCGTCGGGTCAGGTTGCAGAAGAGGTAGGTCGCCACCGTGTACGCCGGAGGGCCATTCAGTGAGGACGGAGTGAGCAGGTTGGGTCGGAAGGCGCAGGCGGATAGCCTGTGTGCACGTTGATCACTGCTCAATGCTTTTCAGTGGTCTAAAATACATGATGATGATTGGGGTTTTGGGGCGGACCGACAGTGAAGGTCACATGCCGCCCGTGGTCTAAAATACAAAATAACGTTGGAAAAATCGCGTTCACGTTGACGACTGAAAGGAAAACATAGTGGGCCCTGGAAGTCTGACGTAGCCTAGTGTCGGGTGTGCTGCTCTACCCGTCCGTCTGCCGCCCGGACCGCCTGGCGCCTGGCGCCTACCATGCTGTGGTGATGACAGCGGCCCGCAGCCGTGTAAACGCGGCCCGGCCGCCGGTGAAAAACCTGACGACTCTGACAGATTGAGATGCGTCGGCAATGACTGGAAGGAAGGGGCGTCAAGTCCAGTCAGTCACGGCGGCGTGGTCATGAAGAGAACGGTACATGGGCTAGAGAGACCACCTGTGAGAAGCCTGGGGTGTAGAAAGTTCATCTGGACCGGTCGTACCGTCCATTTGGGAACTTTTCAACTTCAATGTCTGGGTTGAAATGAAGGGTCGTGTATCGCAACTGGTAATAGGCGCAAAATATCCAAGGAGTTGTTGCTCCTAGAATCCTAATCACAAACAAACAAAGGTCGTGTATCCAACTTGTTTTTCTTCTCTCGAGTCTCATACCAAGAAAGTATTTCAAAATTGCGCCAGCTGTGGTCGCGTTAAAACGCCCCGACGTCGGAAACCTCAGGTCGTTTGGGCGTGCCGCATCCGTTCACCACGTAACCTCTATCTCTCACCGTGAGAAGGCGTGTCTCCACCCGCTGAGCGAGCGGTTCCCTGTGCTGACTCCCACCTGCTCCCACCTGCTCCCACCCGCTGCTGCAGAAGTGCAGACCGGTATGACGCAACCAGCGTGAGAGAGCACGCGGTACGGGCGGCGAAACACGCGGTGGAGATGTGATAGGCGGACTGCGGTGCGCCCCGTGACCTCTTACACTCCCGTGGTCGATGCTATCTCTTTCAGCCGCCTTCGGCTCGGGAATCTCGAGGTGTTACCGGTTTCGGGGTTAGTTCGTTGAACGGTATTGTCTTCGACGGGGGGGTTATTGACATCCGATGCTGAGAAACATGTTAGGATGCGGTGATTCCGTCAGTTTTGGCGATGTTCCATCGACGTCAGTTACGGCATCAGAGTGGCGTCAGTGACGTCAGAGGAGCGTCAGTGACGTCAGCGACGGCAGAGTAGCGTCAGTGGCAATCTGTGGAGAGGGAGTCTGCCGTTGGTTGTCTGGGCTGTCTGGTCTGATATGCCTGGTTGACTGAAACGTGATCCAATGCGGCGGCGGCGGTCGTTCTGCCCTGCCAGTAGTATTGGACATACTGGACGGCACATAGGGCCTGGCCTGAACGGGACTGGACTGGACCGGACTTGACTGGATTGAACTGGACCGGACTGAACTCTGTACCTACAGGACTAAATTGAAGTCACACTTGTCTTAAACTTGCCAAGTCCTCGGCTTGAGTTTGATCGCAATGAACCGCGTATATCTGACGACACTCAGCCAGCACCTGTCTGTTCCTCTCCCATTCTCAGCTCTGTCATACGGAGGCCTCTAACCCCGACAGCGCCCCGCCACGCTGAGCTCACGGAGGCCTCTAACCCCGGACAGCGCCCCACTGCCGAGCTCACGGAGGGCTCTAACCCCGACAGCGCCCCGCCACGCCGAGCTCACGGAGGCCTCTAACCCCGGACAGCGCCCCGCCACTGCTGAGCTCACGGAGGGCTCTAACCCCGGACAGCGCCCCGCCGCCGAGCTCACGGAGGCCTCTAACCCCGACAGCGCCCCGCCGCCGAGCTCAGCCCGGTGAACCATCAGCTGACGCTGGTCGACGATGGCGTGACCTGGCCAGGCCCACGCAGGCCAGGCCCACGCAGGCCGCTCGCGGCCCTGTCACCGCACAAAAACGCCGTGCTGACCGGCTGGCGAGCCGGCCGCTTCAGCCGGCGAGGGTTCAGTCGAGTTTTTCCCTCCCCTGAGCGGGGCGGGCGCGAGGAGGCGTGAAATGCCTGCGGCTGGTGTGGTGGCGAGGGGTGGCTGGACTCCTGGGACGCGGACGCTGCTGCGGACTCTCTGTCTAGACTCCCCCTGGTGCGGTTTTCGGTGGACTTGGGCTGGAACTGTGGCTGGACTGTGCTGGACTGTGGCTGGGACTGTGGCAGGACTGGTGGCAGGATGTGAAGGAACTGTGGCAAGGACCTGTGGCTGGACTGTGGCAGGACTGTGGCAGGACTCTGGCACGGGCTGTGGCAGGACTGTGGCAGGACTCTGGCACGGACTGTGGTTGGACTCCTGCCGACTGTGGACGGACTCTATAGTAGGGAGAGGAGCCATGTGTCTGGTGTACCGAAGTGTGCACCGCTGGTGGTACAGAAGGACCTTGTTAGGGTCGTCGGTGGAATCTCCCGGTCTGGTGAGGAGGCGGTCAGATGCGGATTGTTACGTCGGTTGGCGTTTTTTTTGCGGATTTTTTTAGGAAAATAAGATTTGTGACAACCTGTTGCACTTCCACGCCAGTGTCCATCGCTACCATTGGACTAAACTGGCATCACTCTATGGCTAGTCTATGCACTCTTTCCACATGGTTTCGGTGTAGTTAAGTCACGCGCTTGTTTCTTCTGACCATAGATTGATCGAACGGGTTTCTCTATGGGTTACGCGTCGCATGCCCGGACGGGGTTTCACCACTGGTATATATCAGCTGTCTTCACATCGAGAGGACGCGGCCTGGTTCGGTCACGTTTCCTGATACTCCGGCATGCTGCCTTCTTATTCATCGCCACACACTGATTCGCTCTCGGACTGTACACTGTAGAAAGGTGTTGGTTGCCTGTTGAAAGCATGCAGTGTAAAAACGGGAATGGTTGTCGTCACACGTGTAAATTATCTGTAAATAGCTCAACTCAACCCATCGGAAGTGCTCGGTTCAATATGACTTTTCAATGCGTTCGGTGTCGGTCACATTTCCCCACGGCGTTGGTGGTCCGTATATGTGGCCTATTGGTTGTAAGCTGTATGGTAAAGGACTTTCCTCCATGGTAAAGGATTTCCCTACATGGTAAAGGATTTCCCTGCACCGTCCAAATTTTATAGCCTAGCTGTCGGTCAGCTTTCTTCACGCTTTGAATGCGTAGCAGAGGCATTTCCACGGGCAACTAACACGTTTCTTCCATAGGAAAACCTGGACATCATTGGCCAATACCGTCACGATATTCTCTGCTGAGAGGTGAGAGTACCGCCACGTAACGGCGGCATCACTAACTTGAACTTCTCTCTCAGCAGATAGGTGGCATGACGGTCGGGAGGAGCCTGTGATCGAGAGGGCTGTCGCGGATGTCTATTGCACATTCTGTCCTCTTCTCTCAGCTCTTTCTCCTTGTGCTCTATATCTTTCTCCACTCTAACGTCTTTCCTGTTTTATTTCCTTTCATGCTCTATCTGATTCTGTTTAATATTGTTCCGTTTCAACATTTCTCGTTATTCTGAATTTTCGTTCTCCTGACCTCATTTTTTAACTTATTTGTCATCTTTCAACTTTTTTTCTCTACATTTATTCAATATATGTGTATGTTGTGGTGAGTCACCGTCGTATTAGTTCACTCATTTATTTTGTTTTGTTTTCTATTTAATTTTTCTTTCAATCTTCCTTTTTGTGCTTATTTTGTTTCATATTCAGATCTCTTTCCACCTTTACCTCAATGCTAATAATCGTTCCATTACCTGTGTATGTCCGCCGTGCCGCCTAGCGGCCGCGTCCCGCATCACAAGTTACCGCTCTGGCCGCAGCACGTCGCCACATCCGTCCGTCAGCGCGAGCCGTGCTCGGTCTGTCAGCTGCCGGTGTTTCTGGCCGAGCGCCAGCTGATCGAGCGCCGGCTCGTGCACCGCACGTGCTTCAAGTGCGCGCGCTGCAGCAGTCAGCTCTCCACGGCCAACTACTACATCACCGAGGACAACCAGTTCTGCTGCAGGTTGCCCAGTTGAACGAGGTGAGTTCCGTACGGTGGCAGAACAGGTGCTAGGCGATCCCGACAACTGGCGGACAACCTCTTTACTTGAGTTTGTCCTCGTCCGGCCCGGCTCCGGCCCGTCTAGATTATTGTCATCAGAAAAAGAAATGACAACCCCGACTGATTTAACGTGTGCTTGTGGTGTGAGTGTGGTCGGCAAGTTTAAATAATCTGTGCCCAGGGTAAGGGTATGAACTGGGTCCAGTTCAGTTGACAACCCATATGTCCCATAAGTTCGCTGAAGCTAGTTCGGTCTCGCAATTTTCATCTTGAGCCTATATGTGACTAAGACCGCGAATGCTTACTCTCTAGATATTGCCTATTCCAGTGTTAACACCGTAACACTACAACCAGTAATTGCGAGCCATCCAGCTATGTCCGTTCTCCCGTATTTCCACACCCCTCTGACACCCCTCTGACACCCCTCTGACACCCCTCTGACACCCCTCTGCCTATCGTCTCAGATTGGTGGTCGTGTGGAGAAGACCGCTGCAGTGCTCGCGCACGAGCGCGCTGTGCTGGCCGGACCGACCGAGGACCCGCTCAGCGAGGACGCTGACGCTGTCCTCGAGCAGGACTTCCCGGACGACGCCGCTGCCGCCGACGCTGCGCGAGCCACCGGCGGCGGCAGCGGCGGCGGCGCTGACTCGAGCGCGAGTGACTCGGAGAGCGACAGTGACGAGTCAGAGTCAGAGGTCGGCACAGAGACGCAAGGCGCGCGCCAGACGGGTGCGGCGATTAACGGTGACGGGGAGGGGGGTGAAGGGAGGGGTGGGAGCGAGAGAAACAGTGGCGTGGTGAACGGTGTGACGAGTGGCGAGCGGTCGCCGCGGGAGGAGACGACCAGCGATGCGAACACTTCGGTGGCGGCGGCTTCTTCGGCGAAGGCAGAAGAGAAGCCAGAGACGGCGACAGTGGGAGCGGGGAGTGAGGGAAGTGCGTCGGTGACGCCGCCGGCGCCTGCCCCGCGATCGGACTCGAGCCAGTCGCCTCCCTCTACTGCCACTACCTCTGCCACTGCCGCCGCCGCCGCCGTCGCAGCGGGGGGAGACACTGCCAGCCACCGGCTCTCGCTGGTCCAGCAGCGTCTGCAGCAGTTCCAGGCTGAGGAGCGACCTCAGCCTGCCCCGCGGAGAGGTGGGGGAGCCTGCCAGCAGTCGGTGGAGCCTGCGTCAGGGGGTGACACCCCGCCGGAGCAGTCCGCTGCTGGGGTGGAGAGTGAGGAACAGACTGCTGACAGTGGTGACGAGAAACAGGACTCTGAAGTGAAGGAGGCGCCGGCAGCGGAGAGCGCCAATCCATTCGGTGGTGATGACGAGGATGAAAAGGAGGACGATTTGAATCCGTTTGGTTCGGATGGTGATGAGCCTGCTCCTGAGCGTGCTGATGTGGGCGGCACTGAAGCGGCCAGTGCTGAGTCTTCCGAGAGTGCAGTGTACCCGAAGCTCCCGAGTGAAGAGACATCCGAGACGCCCGTTGTCGAGTCTTCCTCAGAGGCTGGTGTGGGCAGCACGGACGGCGCTGAGCACATGAACATCCCCACCGCCGCAGTGACAGAGCCGACTCCTCCGAAACCTGCCCCGCAGAAGGAGTACAATCCTTTCGACGACGAGGATGACGATGACGAAGCACAAGCTGAACCCACCGCCGCAGAGCCACCTCCGGCTGATGGGAAGCCTGAACCTGCTTCAGACCCGGCGCTGGCGGAAGAGGAGTATCCTGATGATCTGAATCCGTTCGGGGATGAGGAGGAGGAGCCTACCGCGACTCCGACTCCGGCGGTCAGGGCGAAGAGAGAACCAGCGAAGCCGGCGAATCTGAACCCGTTCGGGGATACAGACGAGGAGGAGGAGGAGGGCGAGGTGACGCCAACGTCCAGCGCGCAGGGCACGCCGGCCAAGTCAGTCAGGTAAGAAGTGATGGTGTTTAGTTCTGTGTTGTGTTGGGGGGGGCTCGGAAAGAGTCTTCACGAGGCAAGCGGACAGGCCGGGGTGGGAACATAGCTCTTTTCTGAGGTTGCAATGGTCATGCAGTAGCGCTCGGAGTTAGCCGTTATAGCTGTGTCTTGGTGAATTATCGTAGCCGTGGACTGTTGCCGATCATAATGTGTTTTACACCACTCAATCACGCAGTCGTCATTTCTGCAACTGCAGCTTCTGTTGTACTGGGATATTCCTCAGGCATGTGTGTTGTGTATCGGCTCCCAAAACCCAATCGTCACCATCACCCCCATGACTCTCCTGTCGCCCATTTGTTCAGCACTTCTCACCGACCTGTGACATCACGTTATCTTGGCTCACTGGTCAATGATCGATCTTACAGCAGCGTCTAACACAGCTCGTGTCCTCCTCTCACAGCGCTTCGAAGGAGATCAACCCGTTCGAGAAGCCGCCGCGGCCCCCGCCTCCCACCCTGGACAGGAGAGTGTTGGCGGCGAGGGCGGCCGGCACTCCGCCGAGACCTCCAGAGCCGCCTGGTGAGCCGGAGCGGAACTAATCACTCGTCGCGTCCAGGGTGCTAGGACTAAGGACAGGAGTCGGTTGGGATAGGGTTTTGAAGCCTGTTCATGATATGGAATTGGCAGTCTTCAATGATAAATGAGACAGTTTTGGCTGAGTAGTTGCTGGTGTTACGTATTGGCTTTTTATTTGAACCAACGGCATGCTGTGTCGCATGTGACCATCGTCCACGTCTCGATTCCTTGCGAAAGGCCTGCGATAGTCGAGACTTGAGACGGTCTGTTGAGTTGAGTTTTGAGACTTGAGTTGTTTTGAGACTGAGACGGACAGATAGACAAGAAAGGCAGGACAGACCGTCTCTTGTTTGTTTGTTTGCTAAAACCCCAATCAACTAACAAACAAGAGACGGTCTGTCCTGCCTTTCTTGTCTACCTGTCTTTTGTCTGTCGCTGCCCAACAGTCTACCCAGGCCGTGGACGACGACATTGTCTGTGCCACCTGCCTGTCTGTGTCTGAACGCCTGTCTATAGCTTCACGGCGACCCTGACTGTACGTTGTCCGTTTGTCCGCAGGTCTGGTGCGGGAACAGCGCGCTGGCTCTTTAACGTCGCTCAGCTCCTCCGGCAAGAAGAAGCGGCCGGCCCCGCGGCCACCGGGTGTGGACTCGCCTTCTCGCAGTCAGGTAAGCCACCAGCATCCGGCCATTGTCTTGAACTCGCCTGCGGACTGCGATGCCTGGCGTCTGTTCATATCACAGGTGTGAAATTCATCGTTGATCTTCATCACAGGTGTGCATCGTTGTATGGTGCCTGTAGCAGCTGGTGTCGAAGTTTCAATACGACCGATGGCGGGTTGTTTTTGGGCGGGGATGTAGCGCAGTGGTAGCGCGTTCGCTTTGCATGTGAAAGGCCCCGGGTTCAATCCCCGGCATCTCCAGTGTTTAGTGCTGCGGTGCCTTATAGAGTTGAGCCAGACATCAAACATCGCAATCGGTGTTTTCCCCTCGGTCGAGTGTGCGCTTGCTTGGCTCTTCAGGTCCCTTCGGTTGAACCCGATCGTGCTCGTCTTATTTTAGCACTCGTTCGGACAGTGTTGGATCTTTCGTTTCATGACCTGAGGCCGTTCTGAAAAAATCGAGGCACGGCTCGATTTTTTTTTTAATCATAGGTTCTGATCTTAAACTACTGTTCGGTTCTGATCTTAAACTACTGTTCGATGTCTCCAAAATATAACCAAGAAACTCAATAATACTAAGCATGCTGTCATTTTCAACTTACTGTGTTGATAATAATGACTTGCTTTTAGTAGAAATTGGCTCAGCATTTGATAAAACATTTATCTGTGGCTCGACCTTTTTATAAGAACAGGCTCTGGTCCCTGAGTGTAAAACTTAATAGGTGGATACTCGGCGAGTACAATTTTCTTGTAGAAAGTAAGATTTCCATTTTGTAACAGTTGTTTTACTTTGAAAATACAGATTTACGATTTGTAATAAATTTTAGGTCTTTGTGAGAAAAATGTGTTTTTATTTTCACTACAGTAAAGGTGACATCAGGTGAAAAGAGAACCAATTTTCAAGAAAAAGGGAAGAGAGCAAAATTATTTGGGCCCTAAAAGTAATAAAACAATACAAAGTTTCCAAGGCTGCGTTCGTAACTCTCGGATATATGTTGTATGTTTGTAGGGCGTGTCTCCAGCACATTCTCCATCCACGCTGCGGAAACGGCACGCTCCGCCGCCACCCCCACCGGCTCCTGTGGCAGCGGGGACGACCTCTCCTGCCGCCACCGCCACCGCCCCCGCCACCGCCACCGCCACCGCCACCGCCACCGCCACCGCCACCGCCACCGCCACCGCCACCGCCGCGGCCGGCGCCAGGTCTCAGACGCCCAGCCCAGAGCGGAGCAAGGCGGAGAAGGAACAGGTCAACTACACCAAGCAGGTCAACAACCTGACCAACAAGTCCATCCAGGGCCAGTTCAAGCGGAGGAAGGGGCCGGCGCCGCTGCGGCCAAAGCCAATCAAGCGACAGGTGAGACGGGGAGAGGAGAGGAAAGGGAGAGGAGAGGTGGAGCATGAAGGGAGAGTAGCAGAGGGGGAGCAGGGGGAGGGGTCACTTTTGGACGAGGAAGGGGTGCGGAGATGAGCGTTGATTGATGGTTTGATGCGATATGAAAAGGCAGCTGTGATTGTTTTTGCTGGGTAATGTTGGTTTACAAGTTTGGCAATGGTGATAGTTCCAGGGGCAGGATGCTACAATGCTGGTTTGTTTTATTTTCAACATTTTGTGCGTGGATATTTCACAGTGGCAAGGCGAGATCGCAGGAATCGTGGTTACCAGTGGTGCTGTAGTGAACATGACAAATTGTTCCAGTTTGTGTCAAATATGTTACACGCTTAGACGATATCTCGATATTGTGACACTGGCATGACGTCGACATGGACGATATTATCACATCTCTGACAACTCACTGCTGATCTGTGTGTCTGTCTGTTCTCTAGGTGAAGACGCTGCCGCCGAAGGAGACGCAGACGGAGCTGCACGACATCAACGTCAAGCAGCTGGAGATGGAGCGGCAGGGTGTGGAGCTGGAGAAAACCATTCGGCAGTTGACCGAGCAGGATGCCAAACAGCAGAAAGGTCAGTGTCGCTGTCACGGCGGGGGAGACAGTGTGGGGATGTGGGCGGGTCGTCTGTCGGTCGCGGCTGGGATTGGGGGGAGGGGTGATATGGGAGTATTACTGACCGAGCTGGCACCAATGATCGTCACTGCGTAATGTGAGGATGAGACTGAATCGAATACAGAACGATCGTTTTCAATGATTGATGCCTTGCTGATGATTATATACTGTCATAAGCCGATACATCTCACGATAACTTCTTTACCGCCATATTCGGCACGAGGCCGTCAGTCTTAAGTTATCATTTCCATCCGAAAGGTCTGCTCGCTGGAAAAGACTCCAGTATTGTCCCTCACTTCCCTCTGCACGCCTTAGATGATTGGCACACGCGTGCGCACAACTCACGACTGCGTGTGTTCTCTCCCGACAGAGCTGGACAGCACGGCGCCCTACGGACTGGACATCGAGGACATGATCCTGCAGCTGTTCGAGCTGGTCAACGAGAAGAACGCGCTGTTCCGGCGGCAGGCCGAGCTGATGTACATGTGAGTGGCGGTCACGGCGTCCTCCAGCGGCGCCGGCAGCTGCTGGCGGGGCGCTGGAGGCCGATGAGGTGGTGGGCAGAGGAGAAGGGACACAGATAAATGACACGAATCTGAGGCCCGAGTAGCCGGCGGCTGCTGTCTGTCTGCGAGGATGCCGGATGCTGGTGTGGTGTGTGTGATAGGATCGGGGTGCCGTGTGCAAGACGGCGTGTTCCGTGTAACAACGGATGTAGTTTGTTACTGTATGGGTGGGATAGTTTTGTCATGCTTTTGGGCCGCGATGCCCCCTGATGTTTCTCCGCTCTCGTGTCATTTTATGGCTCCGAATTATTTAAGTAATAGCTTACAAGCATCAATAACTAAACCATTGATGTTACCAGGCGGTCATCAGGTACACCTCTTGGCTCTTTCGAGTATTGATTCAACCGCCAGCCGCAGTCCTGCTCCCTGCATCGACTGTTGCACCTGGCGGTCAATGGACTAACTTGTGTTTCCTCCGCCACCCGACAGGCGGCGCCAGCACCGTCTGGAGGAGGAGCACGCCGAGCTGGAATACGAGATCCGCTGTCTGATGATGAAGGCCGACTCTCTGAAGAGCGAGGCGGAGGGGCAGCGCGAGCAGCGGCTGATCGAGAGGTGAGACGAGTGAAGGCGGAGGCGAGACGGAGGCGAGATGAAGCGAGACGGAGGCGAGATGAAGCGAGACGGAGGCGAGATGAAGCGAGACGGGGGCGAGACGGAGGCGAGATGAAGCGAGACGGGGGCGAGATGAAGCGAGACGAGGGCGAGATACTAGGGTGTGGGTAGAGGCGGTAGTGACCGATACGAGTAGAATAAGGTAGAATTGGGGCAGGGGAGGGACTGGGAGGGGACGACTTACTGGGACTCATGGGTCATGAGGTGAGTGATGTCGCTGGCACTGGTATGTCGCTTTGCCTCCGGATCTGGTTTGTTTTCACATCGCTTAGGGAAACCACGAGGCCGTGTTGCGGTTACTGTAAACAGTCGTTAGTCATGTATGTCCCCGCTTGACCAATGTGCCAGGTCTGTACTGGGACCGGGGGTGTGGATTTACATCTCTTTAGGGATGCTCTGGCACCCCCCAAGTGTGGTAAGGCCCCTCTCACACCCGTATCACCATCAATGTTTTTTGTAAATCCCCATCTATGACTAGGACGTTAAGGCCTCTGCTGCTTGACCCCTAGTTGACCCCGGCTTCATGCCCTATGTATGACTGTGAACTGACCAGTCGCCGGTGCAGACATATGTCCCCTACATCTCCCCCTATTAACTGGCTGATGTGACGTCCTGCAGACTGGTGTCGGTGGTCGAAGCAGCGGAATGAGGATCGTGACTATGCTGGAGATGGAGCCGACATTCGAACAGAAGAATCCAGAGGAACCGCCACCATCGACCAACCACAAATGGGTTTGTACACAGGAATACCAGACGTTGACCCGCGTGCACGAAACCAACGCCCGACGACGGCCCCTTGCCGCCCCCGCCCCCGGCCCCCGCCAGGCAACACAGCACAGGACGGTTAGGAAGGCCGGTTCGCCGACGACGCCACCGCTTAATTACGGGGCAGAGGAGGCGGGTCGGAGCAGGTGGCAGCAGTCGTCAGACAAGCGACTTACGCTACACGCACTGCAGCGAGCTATTCTATTGCCCTACCAGTCAGAGCGCGAGTGACAAACAAATTACAGCAGTGGAATACTAGCTGAATTTCGGTAAATGTCGTCATGTAGCAGTATAAATGGCTATCCTATGCCCATACATTTGTGGGATGTGTGGTTAATCATGACCTTACCACTAGGCTTCGTAACTTTTATACACCTGTCGAGCATGGTCAGGCTACTGGTCTTGGAATGTCTACAAGCATCAAGTGATGCCTTAAGCTGCTTTAAGCATCATAAGCATGCCTTCCTGCCTTCTTCCATTCTATCAGCTTTGCTTGTGTAACATTGTCAATAACCTGCTATTGCTCAATGTGCAGCTTCTTCTCTCTTTGTCCTCTATATCATGCCTGTCGCTTCTCTCTGGCACCAGGACTGTTTCGGACCTTAGAGGCTCCGTGTTCTGCGGAGCGTGGAACTCTGGGTCGGGACAGCCCTGCCTTACTGCACGTAGGACCGCCACCACTACCACTGCTGCCGCTGCTGCTGCGTTGGCAACGTTCATTCTACCTGGGTGGCCCGTCAAATGATGCAAATTTTCTGATATGAGATGACAAAATTGCGTTATTACAAATTTGCAGTTCGTGTGAAAACGACGCACGCGTAGTGTTTTTGATTGGAAGCATTATATAGCAACGCTGTGTCATTCTTTATCGAATTTTAATCACCGTTTTTCGTAATGATGTATTTAATGTTGTCATCGGTTTCACTAATCTGTCCAGAGACTCGCTGGCGCCACGTTCAGCAGCAGCAGCGGCAGCAGCAGTGTCAGTGGGTGATGGTCGAGTACGCGGGCCAGGGTCGGCCGCGGGTTACCGCTGCCCCTTAGGAAAGGTCGCCGGGCTGCGTGGCGACCGAGGTAGACCTGTGTATAACATAGTTGAATGATGGCTGCTTTGAATTCGGTTACTCACGGCCTAACGGCTGATTAAGGCACGCTGGTTTTAATATGTGATTTATTTAATTGTGGATTCCGTGTATGCTGAAATAATCGGAATCTCTGCGCTTCTAGAAAGCACGATAATCACACAATGTATTAATGGTTTAACTAAGCAGCTGCAGCTCTATGTCTAACATGATCTGCTTTCTTTTCTCAAACATGCGTACATCAGAACTAACACATGTATGAATGTCAGACGAGTATTCTGCCTCCGCTCACATGACGTATGATTGATAAGCTATTTGACATATGTGCTATATTACCATTGATCCATCGTAGCTGGCCACCGTTTTTGACGTGCGTTATTGATTTCTGGCCATGAACGACGGATTTTCTGACTTTGCATGTTCCATTTTTTCCCCTTCAGCTGAACGGGTCGGCTCGGCCGAACCCACCCCCGAGAAGAAAAAGAAGAAGAAAAAGAAGGATAAGAAGGATAAGAAAGAGAAAGAAGGGAGCAGCAAGAAGAAGGGACGCGACGACGACAAGGACATTGACGAGAAGGAGCAACTAGCCACAGAAAAGAAGAAGTCCAAGTCGAAGAAGATTAAACTAAAGAAGCTGTTCTCGTAGCCTAGAGCCATTCGCGTAGCCTTGTTTAGCGACCTGTAGTAATGATACCATGTGACTTTGTTGTATTCTCGCATGTGTAATGCGTTCGACGCTGGTGTCGACAGCGGCGACCGGCGGCCGTTCTTTCATTGCGAAGTGTACGAGTGCCTCGGAAGATGTGATCAGCGCGGATGTTCTAAGCGAGAGAAAGAGGAAGGGAAAGGCAGAGAAAGAGAGAGTGAGGGGAAGGCGAGAGAAAGAGAGAGGGAAAGGGGGAGCGAGAAGAGCGAGTTGGCAGCATGAACCTCACTGTGGATTACATGTGCGTACTTGAGGGTTGTTAGTAACCTGCAGGTATGACTTGATGATGATGATGATGATGATGATGATGATGACGCCTGTGTTGTGGGCGTGACTGTTGGAACACAATTGGCTCCCGCCCGTTCACCATCTGTTTATGTATGGAGGGGGGGGGGGTCTGCATGCCTTGGTAGTTCAGCCTTGTGCGCTTGTGTCTGTGTGTATGTGTGTGTGTTTTCGGGAGGTGGAGGGGTGGTTATAGATGATGGCGGTTGTGTCACCCGAGGGCCTCCGCCTTCGGAGCTGGCACGTGATGCCGCTGTTTTACTGCATTCCCATTGGAGCACAGATGCAGAGTTTGAGGTGAACAAATATATTTTACCAGTGTCTTAAGCGTGCGATTTTCGGAGACACACTGGCCAGTCTGTTTCGAAAGAGGGAGAGAGAGCGACCGTTGTTGATGGAGCTATATTTATCGCGTGATAACACTGTTGAGTCGCGTGAGGTCCAATATTTGCAATGTGCCCACTCGATTGTGTATTGCAGATGCTTTATTTATAACCAGGAATACCCTGGTAACTTTCCACGGTGGTCTCTATATAATTAATGTTATTTTACGGTGGTTCCCCGAGCAAAGATCGAATGAATTTGTGAAAGGTTATCTAGACATTCAACCCAATGACCATATGGTATGCCTACTGTCTAGGAAATCGATTCTGAATCAAGCTTGCCCTGTCGATCCAAACTAACCGAAGAATCGGTGGCACCAGAGACCTGTGCATGGCCCTGCGGTTCGGCGGTCAGCAGTGGTTGGTATTGCGGAAGGGGTAACTAAAAGTGGGGATGGGCGAAATGCATGACGTCACACGGCTGCGGTTGGCGGCGGTTTCGGCGGTAGGTACGAAGCAACCGCCGAACCGCAGGATGAAATGTCACGTAAAGTGGCGCGCGCGGCATTCAGTGTTCAAGAGACGCCTGCCTGTCGTGACGCATGAGGAAAGGGGCGGGGCTAGAGCCTGCTGGAAACCGCCGAACCGCATGGTGGTCGTGAACGTGCCTCTGGGATGTAAAACGTCAGCTGACGGGAGGGGGATGGCGTTAAAACAAACTTAGGGAGGTATTTATGGTTTGGATTGTATTTTCTTGCACAGCATAGCACAATAGGCGAGAAGAGAAAGGTGGCGTGGTTGACAAACAAAGATTACCTAGTTGTAGTTTCACGCTAAGCTCCCAGCAGCATATTTCCGTTCCTTTTTACCATACAACAGCGTCAGCGACTGTTTAGTTTTACTTTACGCCATCTGTATCGTATACCACCTTCACCACTACCGCGCCCTCCCCTCGTATTTCCACCGCGCGCTCCCCACCCTTTCCCACACCACGACCCCCTCCCCCTCCCTCCCGGCGGACGGTTGCAGCGAGCCCTGGTGCAGCGGCGTAGCCGGCCCGGCCGCCCGCTCCACCTGGGCGCGAGTCTATCGGCCAACGTCGGCGGCCGGTCGGCTGTTGGCGCACCGCTGCCGTGGCTGGCGGGCCCGTCGGCAGGCGGTGGGCGGGGCGGGGCGGGCGGGACGCGCCAGTCGCTACAGAGCCGCCGCGGACAGACCGAGGTGAGAAGCCGCCGACGAAAACCCGCTGAAGGATTATCGTAATCCGTGAGTCGAGCGGTGCGGTGTGCATGCGGACACGTCGGTGCTGTAAGGGTGTCTGAAGAAACCGGTTATCGTCATTTGTTTTCATCCACGCCGACGGTCGCATGTAAGTGTGCTGAGCTGTGATGTGCAGTGATGTGCCGTGATGCGGTGTGATGTGCCGTGCGGTGTGCTGTGCTGTTGACGTGAGTCGTGTGAGGCCTGCAGGGTGCTGATGGAGTGGGCGGTTAGCAGCGGCGGTGAGAAGTGAGATGGGCTGCCAGCAGCGGCGGTGAGAAGCGAGATGAAGTGCCGTGGCTGAAGTCTGGGTGATGAGCACTCGATCGTCTGCCTTTGAGTCAAATGTAAGTGCACACACGATTATGAGATATACAACGGAAGCTGGGGATTTTGTGGCCTTTTTTCTGAATTGGTGATGTCCCATTAAACATGCTGACGTCGGCTGGACGTCGTACATGTCCGTCTATGCCGACGTCCAGCCGACGTCTGCATGCCACTGCCAAGATGCCGACGTCGGGCGGAGACGGAAATCTGTATTGCGGTGGCTATGGCAAGGTCAGCCATACGTCTTTTTTGCTGCGTATTGCGTATTTGTGATAAATGTAAAGCCATATCTTTACACTCGCAGTGCTCCATTCTGCGTGGTGTTTTCCTTTGTAACCTTTTCAATGTGTTCCGTAATGTTTCTTTGTCAAGGCCAGGCACGTAGCCAAGGGGGCGGCGGAGGCGCCCCCCCCCCCCCCTGAGGCCTGGCGGGCCGGCTCTTTCGGCGCGCTACGGGCGCCGAAAAGGGCCGACGAGACCGCGCGAAGCGCGGTATCATGGGTTTAAGTCCACGCGAAGCTTGGTCTTTGAAGAGTTAAGAGCATTTCGGAGGTTCTCTAGGGCCATCAGGGCCCTCTCTGAAAGGCCAAAGGCCCCTTGGACGTCACAAGAGCATCCATGTTCCCAGAGGACCCCTGCGACCAAGCCAAAACGGCCCCTGACGCGGTCGTCAAAGGGCCCCTGAAAATCATCGAATGGCCCCTAGCCAGCACAGAGGGCCCGTGGGAAGGTCTGACGGGCCCCTGGGGAGGTCGAAAGGGCCCTCTGAGCGGTTCAAAGGGCCTCTGAACACGTGGAATGGGCCCCTAGCCAGCACAGAGGGCCCCTGGGAAGGTCGAAGGGTCCCCTGGGTAGGTCAAAAGGGCCCCTGATGGGTCAGAGGGCCCCCTAAACATATCGAATGGACCCCTAGCCAGCACAGAGGGCCCCTGGGAAGGTTGGAGGGACCCCTGGGCAGGTCGTATGAGCCCCTGGGCAGGTCGGATGGTCGAATGGGGAGGTCGAAAGGGCCCCTAAGCGAGTCAGAATTGGTTCTGTATTGATTAAAATAGCAATTTGCAAGTGTCACGTGTACCTACTACCAACTGCAGGCACATATTTACATTTGTAATGTCTTTGTTTCACACGGTGCGTACTTATGCTGGTTTTATACGATAGTATACGATACGTATCAGGGCAACCAACCGTTTGTTCCCCAGGTGTAACCAGTGACGTCATGATTCGTGTGGAGGTAACTGGCGCCGGCACATGCTCCGGGCTCCTGCTGCTGCCTCCGATAACGGCCGCTAGATGGCAGGTCGTCCGCCGCCGGCTGGCCTGCCATCAGCTGGTCTTTCTGGCCGAGAAGCTGCTGCAGCTGGCAGAGAAACACTGCGGGTAATTTCAAAACAGGGACACCGCAGTGCTGTTTTTCATGCTAGGATAGTATCCCGTCGAAGACAATGTTAGTTTAAAAACGAATAGCTCGAACAGTCAAACACAGCCTTACGATGCGGACACTGCGCACCGTTTTCTTTCATTGGATAATAGCTAACATATTTGATAAGTTAAGCTAACATATCAACATTGGATTATTTCTTCAACACATGGGCCCTGTTCCCGTGGCGCCTCTAGCCTCCTCTAAGTTGCTCCAACTGCATCTGCTCAGTGCTATACGACAGGAGCAAGTTGTAGCAGCTTGGAGGAATTTTGATGTGCGACGGGAACAGGCCCATTAACTGCTTCTCGGGTTATATCCGCCGGGCCACGATAAAGGCATTCAGCATTCACACATCAATGGTCCGGTTCTTTGTTTCAGGCAGGAGGCTCTGGTGGACGACTCGCCACCGAATACGATACCTTCAGTTCAGCTCCGCGCCGAAGGAGGTGGCACGGACGAACCTTGGAGTGATACCGAGCCAGCTCTGCTACCGGTCACCGCCGCCAGGGGCCTCTCAGACCCGCCAGGGCGCAGCGGAGCCACCGCAGGAGGTGCTCTGTGTGACCCGAGCCAGGCAGAGTACCACCAGAGGTCAGAGGTCAGCTGGGGTCAGGGTTTGACCTCAGGTCAGCTGACAGCGAGTCAGCTGCCGGCGAATCAGCTGACCCCAGCGGCTGAGCTGACCCCGGCGGCAAGACTACCGCTCCCTGATGAAGGGACAGACACTCAGAGGCTGACCGTAGTAACCCACAACAGAGCGGAGGCGGCCCTCTGGCGGGACGCGACTCGCAGTCACGCGGGGCCATCACGGGATCACGTGACATCGCACACTACGGTGTCACGTGACTACACGGCGTCACAATCGGGAGTGTCACGTGACCAGCAGGTGAGCGTCATCCTTAGCGCTGAAGCACGAAGATAAACGACGGGCAACCTCCAGGCGGCCATCGACAAAGCGCGAGCGCGCCTTCAGCCGAAGACTCAGCTCCAGAGTCTCTCGGCAGGCGGGAGAGATGGCGCCACGAAGGCGGGAGATGGGCCAGGCATCACTATTACCCCATTGGATGCGGTTTCCAGTTGAGAGAACAGGAGCGGCGGCCAGCCTCCCGGACCCCCGCTTCCCGGCTTCCACTCGGGCGTGGTGTTCTGCGCAGAGGCCGCGCCATCTGCAGTACTGACGGTCTCACTATAGATGACGCTGCAAACGCTGGTATAGATGACGCTGCCTGTCAGGTTGTGAATAGCGGTAACGGCAAGAGAACATGCGACATTTCTGACAGTAGCGGAAACGACGAAGCAATATCAAGCATCTACTATCCAAATATCAGCTACTCAAGTAACAAAGAATCTTGTGATGCATCTGCCAACGTCTCTGACGCACAGAACATCGCTGCACATCGAGACCAACCAACCAATCCCATTGTGTGCGAGGACTTCTCCGTTGAACCCACACCACAGGTGACAGCACCAGTCGAAGTCACTTCAGTAAAGGTGTCGCCACCATCGCTGTGTGCCGCCTGTGATACCGAGCACGACTCGGCCGCCTGTCCTCTGAATTACCCGCGCTGCTGGGTGCAGGACTCCTCTGGCGGCTCTGCCTTGGAAACTCTACCTGCCTGTCTGCGGATAGATGGCAGCACCGTGCGGGTCGGGCCGGACGGACTGGCAGCTTACACTCTGCTGGGTCCGCTGGTCGGCCGGCCCGTGAGACCGGAGCAGCTGTCCGAATCAGTGGACCTGAGGCATATCTGGGAGGTAAGGGACCCGCTGTGAATGAGGACACTATACTTTTAGCCTCAAAAGCCAGCCCTTTCCCGCAACTGAGCCGGTGCGATAGGCCTATCAGTCGCAATTAGCCCTTGGCTTCATTATAATGTATTTTAAGCGAGGTCTAGGGATACGGAGGATGTACGATTTGTTTTCATTGATCTAAATAACGTGCAAATTACCTCTTCTGTTCAGTTTCAACTGAGCAGTGTTCAGCACATTGTCCTCGTTCAGCCACAGGCGTAGGCTGGTGTGCGGCATCTAATAGGTCTTCAATAAGGGCTCTACGCCGTACGCCGAGGCTTCTAAGTGCATTTGACTCCTATCTGACGTTCGGTATAAAGTGCACGTGTACCTACCTGAATCTCCTCCATTTCCAGGTATACGGTGAGGGTGTGTTCCTGGACACATCTGACCCCTCCAGCTCCTCCTGGTTCCACCTCCTCCGGCCGGCCGCCCGCCGATCGCAGCGCACTCTGGCGGTGGTGACGCGTCAGTGCCGGCTGTTCGCCGTCACCACCTGCCGCCTGGCGGCCGGAACGGAACTAACCTACTGGCAGGACGATAATGAGTCGGTGTGGCGCGACAAGAACATGCTGAAAACCAGTGAGTCGCGAGGAGTGAGGACTCTGCTGGGAGTCCAGGCTCCAGAAGGTCTCTCTGGAAGGGATGTTTGTACTTAGGAAACAGTATCTACGATTGGTAGCAGGGAGCCAGGTGCAGGCAGAGGCAGCAACGGCTGTTTGGTGCGAAATTAGTCAAAACTAAGTCACAACGAATAAATGATTCGTGTTCATTGTATTATGTAAAATTGTATTCAATCTACTAACCGTTTCGTTCTACCCTCCGTTTATATCTCCGCATATATCATGGTCTCAAGTCGCTCCTCGAAACTTCTGTAATGCGATTCAACTCATCGCTCAGGCACCTCTCCAAATTAGCCGTGGAAGTGACCTCTCTCGTAACTCGTAAGGCCCACGGCGGCGGTAGATGACGCGAGCTGTGACGTCACGTCTGGCAGGGTGCGGAGGGTGTAACTCCAGGCTGGACCACCCCCTTTACTACCGCCGGCACTGCTCCCTGTTCCACGAGCCTGGGGCGCCGCTTACCGTCCGAAAATACTACTGTAAGGTGAGATAGAGAGGGTTTTGTCAAGAGGTAATGACTACTTGTTTTGCGCCTGCGTATATTCTATGCGAAGTGTATGGCTCATATATTGTAATTAGGCTTTACCGGGACATATCGCGTCTTCCCCTCGCCTGCATCTCAATGTCCTGGCCAATTCATATAAACTTATGTACAGGATTTCACATGACGCGTCACTGGTGACTGGTTTGGTTGCTGATGAGGAAACTGCTGTGGTTCCCAGTTTGGTTACCGACCGATGTCAGAGGTACTGATGTGGTTACCTGGCTACCGATGTGGTTACGATGTGGTTACCGATGTAGTTACCGATGTGGTTACTGATATGGTCCCCGATGTGGTTACCGATGTGGTCACCGATGTACCCAGCTAACAATTTGACGTTGTCGCTACGTTGTGACAAGGTTGCAACACAACTACACAACGTTGATGCTAGTATATTTTTGTAGACTCCCAGGAAGTTTGTTTAAACGTTACCTTGTGACGCTCACAAACGTTGAAACAACGTTGCTACAAGTTGCTTTTACAAGCATAGCTAACGTGACTTACGTGGTGATCATGTAACCTAAGTAAGATGGTGAATATCTCAATTAGATAATTCTGCACACATTGCGGCTGTTCTTCCAGTTATAGAAAAAGTTGTGGGACATCGGGTAACGTACAACGTTGGCTGTAACGTTTTACAGCGAACGTTTAGTACAACCTTTTGCTTCACAACATTTGACGTTGTTTCAACGCTGTAAAAACGTAAACTCCAACTTGGTTTTTGCACAACGTGTTACAACGGGTGACTGTTACTGGGTAGTTACTGAGTCAGTTACCGATGTGGTTACCGATATGGTTGCAGGTGTGCGGCGAGGGCGTGCTGGGACGACAGAAGCTCCTACGTCACGCCGTGGATAAACATGACGGAGCGGGTGCCTACCAGTGCCAGTACTGCGGGAAGGTCAGCTTCGCAACGCAACCTCGATCAACAGAACTAAACCGGGACACTCTGCCGGCTGGGACAGGGATCACCAACACTGCTGAGTACTGATACTAGCTCGATCTGCGACTGAAGCCCAAATTATCACGATCGTCTGAAGTCTTTCCTCGCGTTGACTGAGGTTCTAAAAGCCTCTCAGAAAGTAAAGATGCTAACTGTCATGGACCGGCTCTCCAGTTGAATCTTTCGATCGTGTCAGGTCGATCACTCAGTGCTGTCCGAACTTCTGACCATCGCCCTTCCATCGGCAGTTTTTCCGTCGCCTCAGCTACCTCGAGCTGCACCGGAACCACGGCTGCGCTGCCAATCCGCAGCGTACCCACCCGCTGTGCCACCTCTGCGGCTCCCGCTTCAGTCAGCCGCAGAAACTGAAGGCGCACATCCGCCGCGTCCACTCAGGTACGGCCCGCCGCTCGGTGGCTTCTCGATCCGAGATTGTCGGCGGGCAGTGGGCACCCTCCAGTTGTACTTGTGTTGACCGGTAGTCCAAGGAAATTGTATAATAAAATAATCAACTAAACTAAAGGAAAGCTAAATATAATCGACTAAATGTACTTATTACTTAGTAAAGAAAATTAGTTGTGTTACAGATTCAGGCAAGTTTATTTTTGTCTTTTAAGGAGTCACTTTAAGTATTATTTATTTCTTTTCTTATATGCTGCTTACGGCTAAGTTTATCCAAAATCGCTCAACCTACGATTATCCATACTGCATGTTTGATTTGCATCATATTATGTAGTAATAATCTCACCCACAAAGATCAAGCCAGGCTGAACCAGCTGAAGATACCCTCCATCCAGCTCTCTTACGTCTTCCCCTGCCGACTCCGCGCTGGTGTGCCTGTCACCAGGTGTCACCTGTCACTAGATGTCGCCTGCCCCCACTGTCTGCCGGCCACTGTTCTGTGACCTCACCCTCCTCCTTTGTACGCGTCAGACGCCGACCCAACAGTCGCCGACTGTCGGTGTCCCCACTGTGGCCGGCTGCTCGGCTGCAGGACCGCCCTGAGGCGCCACCTACGCGAGGTGCACCCCTCTCCGGAGCGACCTCTGACGGCGCTTAGCTGCCGCCGCTGCGGCAAACAGTTCCAGAACGGCTCCAACTTGAAGATCCACATGCTGAGCCACTCCGGAGTCAAGCCGTTCCGGTGAGCGGGACGGCGAGAAGCAGGGGGTGGGAGGGGGAGGGAGGGATGGAGGGGGAGGGAGGGGGAGGGAGGGAGGGAGGGAGGGAGGGGAGGAGGGGGATGGGAGGGGAAGGGGGAGGGAGGGAGGGCAGAGGGTGGCAGGTAGTGCTCGACGCTGGCTGGAAGCCGGAGATTTTATAATGCGTGTGGTTGGGAATCGGGCGATTAATCTCTACGGATGTTTTCAAATGGATTGAACAGCACAGTGGTGCACGACAGGAGCCATGCAACGGCCTCTGAACAACCAATTTTGGCAGCTCACGCCCGGGGTACACACGACCAACCTGTCACTTCTGCCCTGCCCTGTGACCCGCGGCCTTGACCTGCCCTGTGACCCGTGGCCTTGACCTGACCTGTGACCCGTGGCCTCTGACCTGACCTGTGACCCTTGAACTCTGACCTTCCCTGTGACCCGTGAACTCTGACCTGCCCTGTGACCTGTGACCTCTGACCTTCCCTGTGACCCGTGACCTCTGACCTGCCCTGTGACCCATGACCTCTGACCTCTGACCTCTGAACCTCTGACCTCTGACCTCTGACCTCTGACCTCTGACCTCTAACCTGTGACCTCTGACCTGTACCCCGCAGGTGCAGCATCGCCGACTGCAGCGCCGCCTTCACCACCAAACAGGGTCTCCAGCAGCACTACAGCCGCGTCCACCAGCTGAGCGGCAGTGCCGTGCCCCTGATCGTCCGCTCCGTACCCTACACCCTGCGCGGCTACTCCGGCCACCTAGCCGAGCCGCCGCCGGCCGCCCGCCGTCGCCCCCTCTGTCGCGGCGACCGACTGCGGTTCCCGGATTTCTCCGTGTCGAGGGATCTGCCAGAGCCGTCCAGTGGGCCGAGGTTAATGCAGGACGCTAGTCGGTCAGAGCTGGATAGTATAGAGCCGAGTCTCATTATGGGATGTGAAGGAGGAGGCGGGCAGGATACGATTACAGAGGTGTGACTCGCTGGGATGTGGAGACATGACTCGCTGGGATGTGGAGATATGACTCGCTGGGATGTGGAGACATGACTGTGGGATGTGGAGAATGTACTGCTGGGATGTGGAAGATTGACTCGCTGGGTGTGGAGATGGTGACTCGCTGGGATGTGGGATGTGACTCGCTGGGATGGGAGACTGACTCGCTGGATGGTGGAGATATGACTTCGCTGGGATGGGTGGAGACTATGACTCGTGGAATGTGGATGACATGAATTGCTGGGATGTGGAGATAATGATCGCTGAATGTGGAGATGATCGCTGGGATGTGGAGACATATCGCTGGATGGTGAGCATGACTGCTGGGATGTGGAAGATATGATCGCTGGGATTGGAGATATGACTCACTGGGATGTGGAGATGACTCGCTGGGATGTGGAGAATATGATGCTGGAAATGTGGAGACATATTGCTGGGATGTGGAGTATATGACTCGCTGGAATGCTGGGAGACATGACTCGCTGGATGTGGAGACATGACTCGCTGGGATGTGGAGACATGACTCGCTGGGATGTGGAATATGATCGCTGGGATGTGGAGATATGAACTCACTGGATGTGGAGATATGATCGCTGGGAGTGGAGATATGACTCGCTGGGAATGTAGTAGATGTTGACTCGCTGGGTTGGAAGATGTGATGCTGGATGTGGAGATAGACTCGCTGGGATGTTGGAGATATGATCGCTGGGATGTGGAGATGTGAATGCTGGGGAGTGGAAGATATGATGCTGGGATGTGGAGAATATTGACTCGCTGGGATGGAGACTGACTCGCTGGGATGTGGAGATGTGACTCGCTGGGATGTGGAGATGTGACTCGCTGGGATGTGGAGATGTGACTCGCTGGGATGTGGAGGATGTGACTCGCTGGATGTGGAGACATACTCGCTGGGATGTGGAGATATGACTCGCTGGATGTGAGATATGATCGCTGGGATGTGGGATGTGACTCGCTGGGATGTGGAGATATTACTCGCTGGGATGTGGAGATGTGGACTCGCTGGGGATGTGAGATATGACTCGCTGGGAATGGTGGAGATGTGATCCGCTGGGATGTGGAGATGTTGACGCTGGGATGTGGAGATGTGACTCCGCTGGGATGTGGCGAAGATCCTGGGATGTGGAGATAGATCGCTGGGATGTTGAGACATATCACTGTTGGAGAATGTGATCGCTGAGATTGGAGATATGACTCGCTGGGATGTTTGAGACATGACTCACCTGGAATGTGGAGACATACTCCGCTGGGATGTGGAGATTTTGACTCGCTGGATGTGGAGATATGACTCGCTGGGATGTGGAGATGTGACCACTGGGATGTGGAGATATGACTCGCTGGAATGTGGAGACATGACTCGCTGGGATGTGGAGATGTGACTCGCTGGATGTGGAGATATGAACTCGCTGGATGTGGACGATATGCCTCGCTGGATGGAGACATGAACTTGCTGGGATGTAGAGTGGTGACTTCGCTGGGATGGGACATACTCGATGGGATGTGGAGATGGTGACTCGCTGGGATGTGGAAGATATGACTCAGCTGGGATGTGGAGATGTGACTCGCTGGGATTGGAGATTATGACTCGCTGGGAGTGGAGATATGACTCGGTGGATGTGGAGATATGACTCACTGGGATGTGGAGATATGACTCACTGGGATGTGGAGATATGACTCGCTGGGATGTAGAGATATGACTCGCTGGAATGTGGAGACATGACTTGCTGGGATGTGGAGATATGACTCGCTGGGATTGGAGACATGACTCGCTGGGAGTGGAGGATGATCGTGGGATGTGGAGATATGACTCGGTGGGATGGGAGATGTGCTCGCTGGATGTGGAGATATGATCGCTGGGATGTGGAGCTGTGACTCGCTGGGATGGGAGATATGACTCGGTGGGTGTGGAGATATGACTCGGCTTGGGATGTGGAGATGTGACTCGCTGGGATGTGGAATGTGATCGCTGGGATGTGGAGATGAATGATCGCTGGGAATGTGGAGTATGACTCGCTGGGAGTGAGATGTGACTGCTGGATGGGGAGATGTGACTCGCTGGGATGTGGAGATATGACTCGCTGGGATTGGGAGATTGACTCGCTGGGATGTTGGAGATATGATCGCTGGGATGTGGAGATGTTGGACTCGCTGGGATGTGGAGATAGACTCGCTGGATTGGAGATAATGACCGCTGGAATGTGGAACCATACTCGCTGGGAGTGGAGATTGACTCGCTGGGAATGTGGAGACATGACTCACTGGGATGTGGAGATGTGACTCGCGGGATGTTGGAAGACATGACTCGCTGGGATGTGGAGATTGTGACTCGCTGGGATGTGGAGACATGACTGCTGGGATGTGAGACATGACTCGCTGGGAATTGGAAGATGTGACTCGCTGGGATGTGAGATGTGATTGCTGGGATGTGGAGACATGACTCGCTGGGATGTGGAGATATGACTCGCTGGGATGTGGAGATATGACTCGGTGGGATGTGGAGATGTGACTCGCTGGGATTGAGAATGTGATCGTGGGATGTGGAGAATGACTCGCTGGGATTGTGGAGATATGAAACTCGCTGGAATGATGGAGACATGACTCGCTGGATGTGGGATATGACTGCGCTGGGATGTGGAGACATGACTCACTGGGATGTGGGATGTGACCGCTGGGAATTGGAGACATGACTGCTGGGATGTGGAGACATGACTCGCTGGGATGTGGAGATATGACTCGCTGGGATGGAGACATGACTCGCTGGAATGTGGAGATGTGACTCGCTGGGATGTGGAGATCTGACTCGCTGGGATGTGGAGATGTGACTCGCTGGGATGTGGAGATGTGACTCGCTGGGATGTGGAGATGTGATCGCTGGGAATTGGAGACATGACTCGCTGGATTGGGAGATATGACCGCGGAATGTGGAGACATGACTCGCTGGGATTGTGGAGATATGAGTCACTGAAGACACTTCATTCGCAGTCCGCCTATGACCACTTGAGTTTTGACCTGGGCCCACGCCCAGGATGGACCCTGGAAATCAAGGTCAGCGTGTGACCGAATGGATTGGGCGATCTGATTTGTAAACAGACATATCACGTCCCCTGATGTTGAACGGTCAATCATCGTTGTCTTATGTGATATCGCACGCATGCACAGATCGGTTCGAAGTTTTATGTCCGAATTGTAGTTTTCCTTGTACTACCTATCTATAATCTATATGCATGTTTTTAGGGGACCTCATAACGTCAGTATTACTTCAAATGTATTGTTGGTGTGAGCTATGAAATACATAATATGTGCAAAGAACTGTTTACAGCATCGAGACCCGGGCTCGTGGCTACCGACCCTTGGTTAATCTGTCCTTTGGCTACTGAAATGGGCAGACGTGGGTCCATCAGCTAGGAACGTATTTAGGGGGGGGGGGCACTGGAGACATGCCGTCCCCTGATCAAACCAGTTTACACTAACTATATAAATTTCGATTCTGCTGTCGATCCGATGCCATCCCTCCCCCGTCCTGGTCAATCAGCTTTTCGCTGATGAAACGGAGTGAAATTTGATCCGCCACTGACGTGCTATGCGACGTGCCGCTCTGAGAAAGATCCTGACTATTTGATTTCCGTCAGCTCCCTCAATATACAGTAGAATGCACATAATGCATGCATAAAAGGCAAAATACGTGAACGACAGCGGTCGCGAATGACGTATTTTTATTATTTTTGCCACCGCGGGACAACGGCACCAAATACTATTTTACCAAAACCGGCGCTCTGGTCCTAGAGGGTCGCCAGTGACCGCCACCCACTGGCGGATCCAGGGGGGCATATCAGGGGCTAATGCCCCCCCCCAACGCCTAGAAACTCGGACGCTATATATTTACATCGATATTCCTGACGTAGAAGGACATTTGGAGGATACAAGCAAACAAGCGGAATGTATGGAAATCGATCGGGGGGGGGGGGTGGCCCTATTATGTTATATTAGATAATATTATACATCAGTTTTTACCATGCAACGCCAGTAGCCCTAATGTTAAAACTTAAAATCAGTTGGGCTGGGGGGACACAGTGGCATCGGGCCCTCACTACAGATGATATAAAGTTCTTCCCCTTTGGGCCCTGCACTATACTTTCAGCCGTATTACTAAGAAAGGTTTTTGTAAACGGATTGTGCGACTGCTTACGAGAGCAATCAGAATTATTTTGTATTTTTAGTGGCTTTTAAGGGAGGTGACCACTACAAACTGCCGCTCTAGATCCACCAGTGCCGCCACCTTCCGAAGTGAGGTAGGGGGAGGCATTTCGATGTCGATTCTGTCCATGCAATGTCCATAAGCTAAATATTAAAATCCGGATTTAAAGAGGGGACGCATCCCCTCCCTCTACGGCGACACCCTTGCCCTCGTCGATGAACCAAATAGTGGCGGCCGGCCGACGCAAGGTGTTTGAATGCGCGCGCATGAAAATACGAATATCCTGAAATTATTTTAGGGAGTATGAGCTCAGGAAGTTTGTCAATGCATCGTATTTGTAATTACCTCTCGAGGCTTTGGTATACTGCATGGATATCATCGACTATTACCGATTAATAGAATCAAAAGAATAGAAGTTGACCCACAGAATAATCTTTAATACCCTATGACACACACAATTTAGTAGTCTGATTTTAAATGTACATTATATGAAATGACGCATATGAGACAAAACTGGACACAAACATTTGCCACTGGTGATCAAGGCAACTGGTGATACAGCATTGGGAAACCACACACAACATTTTAGCAAAATAAATCGTCATAAATACTTCAGGATTTCATTGTAAGTGTCTGTAAGACATAGATACAATTGATATATAATACCCCCAAGTAAAAAAGCACATTTGTGTATGATTTTGGATGCATGCGCATGCGAATATATGCAGTAATCCTGCTAGCTA
>VOPJ01002025.1:0-61777 GCA_014673585.1 Semibalanus balanoides
GATCACGCTCATAGATGGAGTACGGAGGCGGGACAGATTGCGGCACTAAAAATACGGCTCGGTCCATCAGGCGCAGACAAAACTGCCTTTCCTGTGCCGGGAAAATCTCCAGCACAGCAAACCCGTCTGTATCGCTGCGTCTGCAGCGTGGTACGTCTGGCTGCTCTCAGACAAATGCGCTGGAAAGATAGCATTTGAAATATGCGACAACCTCTGATACGGCAACAGCATTTCCTCAGATAAATAAACAGGCAATGAAATACAATGCACGCATCTGTGCAGTGCGCATGCAAAACCGGTCCTCAAAACCGCCACAATAAATACACTGTGGACAATGCACAAAGACGCCGCCCCCCACAGTACACTGTGGACATTTTACAAAACCGCCACAATGCACTGTGGTCATTTCACTAGTATTGATTGGCTTGCCGTTTAAACTATTGACCGCACAAATAAATGGCAAGCACCACTTAACAGAAAACAGATCTTTTGAAAAATCATCTCGGAAAGCTGCGCCAGAGGCTGTGTGTAGTAAGTGGCCTTGGATTCATCGGGGCCTGTCCAGCGTAGCCGAGTGGCGACCGGAGCCCGCCCCGGCCGGCCCTGTCCCCATGTAACACGTGTGGCCACTCTCACGGAGTTTACCCGACGGACAGTTAGGCCACCGACTCCATCTGCGACGCCGGCAGGGCGGGACAGAGCCGGCCGCCACACTGGACACGGACCGCCTCCGGACCACCTCCGGACCGCCTCCGGACCACCTTCGGACCACCTCCGGACCACCTCCGGACCACTCCGGACCACCCCGGACCGCCTCCGACCACCTCCGGACCACCTTCCGCGACCGCCTCCGGAAACCGCCTCCGGAACCACCTCCGGACCCACCTCCGGACCGCCTCCCCCGACTCCCCCGCCGCCTCGGACCCGCCTCCCGACCGCTTCCCGACCAACCTCCGGACCCCACCTCCGACCACCTCGGACCACCTCCGGACCACCTCGCACGCCTCGGACCCCTCCGGACCGCCTCCGGACCACCTCCGGACCACCTCCGGACCACCTCGGGACCACCTCCGGACCACCTCGGGTCCGCCTCCGGACCGACTCCGGACCACCTCCGGACCACCTCCAGCAAGCGGAGGCGCTCCCATGACAATAGGAAAACAGCTGCCATCAGACATGTGCATGGATATGAAGGAAGGATCTTTGATCCCAGGGATCTCCCGATAAAACGCAATGTTGAATCTATGATCCCACTGGTTCCAACGATAAAATCTTACTTAGTGCATACGCTCATGTTAGTTTTATTTATAGCTAATTTAAAAGTACTGACAATTAGCTATAAATAGGTTCCGAAAAATTTGTCGTGGGATCCAGTGGTATCATAGATCCAACATTACGTTTTGTCGAGAGAGATCCTCTGAGATCACCCATAATGACTGTATAATGGCCGGTCTGGTATTTTAGTTGATCGCAGTGCAAAATGGTCCCTGCGATCTCGGATCTCAGTGGATCCGTCGACCAATGTTGAAGACGGCTCTATGATCCCAGTGGATCCATCGGCAAATTGTGAAGGTTTGTCGATGGGTTTGTCTCTTCAATCAGACAATGGTGACATCATTACTGACGACGACGAAAAGGCGACACTATTAAACGACCACTTTGCTTGCTCAATCTTGCCCTTGATATCCCGGAGACTCACAAAACCCACACAAAGCAAAGCTTATACACAACCAGTAACCTCACTGAAAATTATTGTCACATCTGAGCAAAAGTTCTCCACATCCTTCAACTCCCTAGACCAAACAAGTCAACCGGCCCAGATGGCGTACCTGTAAAATTGCTGAAATGATCGCACTTTGATTTTCCAAACCATTAGCGCAACTATTTAATAAGTCCCTAGAGTCAGGACAATTTCCGAGTAGGTTTAAAGAAGGAAACGTGAAACCAATATAAAAAAACAAAGGTTCTCCATCGCATTGCTCTTGTTATTGTCCAATAAGCATTTTTTCGGCTCTTTCCAAAGTTTTTGAAAAAATAGTATATAAAAATGTTTATGGTCATTTTACTGAACATTCACTGCTCTCTGACAAACAAAGTGGATACAGACAGCGCCATAGCACCCAGTTGCAGCTACTATACTTGACACACAACCTTTATATAATCTCTCGACTCAGGACGTGACTTCACTGCTATATATCTCGACATCTCAAAATATTTTGACATAAATTTTGGCATCAGGGTCTACTGTACAAATGTAAACACGATTTTGGAATCACTGGACGACTGTTGAACTGGTTTACATCATACTTGGAAGACAGACACAGAAGATACGAAACGGGACACCTTTTCGCACGACTCAGTTCGGTAAACGGGCCGGCTGTCCGCAGGGCTCAGTACTGGGACCCATTACTTCACTTCAATATCTAGACGACTTCTCAATTAGACTAAAAATGACATTCTTTTCTTTGCTGACGACACATCAACTCTACGCATCACATTACAACGGACAGACTTACTCACGACCAAACAATCATTACAGGAACGAACCTTCGACGAAATATACAAATACGGTAAAGAATGGATTATTACATTTAACACAGGCAAAAAACAATTCAGCAGACATTTCCTATAAAAAGATAAGTCACCTGCGATACTGACATTCGGAGGATGATCAGTGCCGATTCAAATGACGGATCACACGCACCTTGGCCATACTTTCTCTAAGGACCTCCGCTTTCACCAACACATAAACGCTATATGCCACAAAATCAACAAAACACTCAGTCCAGTATAGCATTGCAAAACCTTACCAAGTCAATTCTCGATCAAATATAACAAAGTATTACATTAGGGCCTCATTTCGAACTTACTGCGACGCCATTCTACGACGGACAGCATAACAATACAAGATGCGACCAGACCGAGACATTACAAAACAGAGCCTGCAAGGACTGGTTTACCGGAGGACGTATTCAGGACGCCTTCGACAAATACCGGAGGCAAACTGGGATGGGACAGGGACTAACAACAGAGACGGCGTATACACAGACTGACGCTCTATCACAAACTTAAACGACCCTGAACAACACTGCCCAAATTACATCAAAGCAATCATGCCAAACACTCGAGCTCAAGACACCGACAGACAACTCAGAAATGATAATATGCACACTACAACCACCAGTCGCACTTCATCATACCACAAGTCATTTTTTCCCACAACTTGCACACAATGAACGAACTGCCCAGCACAACACAACATCTTTACACACACCACTTTCAAAAAGCAGCTAAGCGAGGCACCTGCGGAGCGTCCGATCCACCCCTTTTATCTTTTCTGTTGGATCAAAAAAGGGAAATATTTTGCACGCGAGGCTGAGAATGGATATGACTTATTTGGAAACTCTTCATTATTTTAGTATTCAGGAAAACAACATCGCCTTCTTGTCAATGCGGACATCGCAATGATAACTGTTAATCATTTTGTCAATTCATGTCAAAATCATACCGAGCAGAGAGGACATTTTGCTTTAAAAGCATCTCCCAAACATTACTCCTTGACTTATAAATTTAAATCACCCAAGGAAACAACTACTATTATACTATACGGAACTGACCTCACCGGCTGCGGCGGTCGGTCGGTGGCCTTGTATTTTCAAAATTGCTTACTCAATTCCAAGCGATTTGCTGATCTTTATTGATTTTGTCCTGCATCCCCACCTTAACTGGACGTGGTGTGCCCGGAGGTGTGTGTGGGCTTGGCTTTGATTTAACATCAGAGCGAGCTGCTCCGTGGCCGGCGGTCGCAGTTTTAACCGCGTATCCTTTATTTCAGACAGGTTGCCTTGATTTTAAGCTATTTTGCTTTTGCAACCTTTCTGGATTTATTTACATATTTGTTTCATTTATGTTTAATAAACTTGATGATGATGATGATGATGATGATGATGAAGGTGGATATATGATCTTAGTGGATCCGGGATCCAGATCCCAGTGATAAGATCCCGGGATCCGTTTTTTGGATCCTTGCACATGTCTGGTTACCATGGTTACTATGTTAATTGGGTGTGAAGGGTGTGACGAGAAAAAGGTCTGCCGTTTTTCAGCTGCAGGCGGATATTCGACCAACGATCACTGGTCAGCGCTCAGCTGACCCGGGGCACCTCACGGCTGCAGGGACGTCTCACTCGGTCCGATCTGTATCTATTGAGGAAAAAGTGCGCCTTCTGCTGTCAGCAGACCACCCTCGGTGGGTCGTCAGATCTCTCTGTATCGAGTCGCAAGGTCGACCCACACCCGGTCAGACAGACGAGAGAAAAAGCCGGCCATGTTGGCCGCTCTGTGCCTTCATCTGGCCGCCGGCGCCTACCCCAGTCCCCACCAGACATGTGCTCGGATCCCGAAAACGGATCCCGGGATCTGATCTCTGGGAGCTGGATTCCGGATCCACTGGGATCATAGATCCACCTTCACAATTTGTCGATGGATCTACTGGGATCAAAGATCCGTCTTCAACATTGATCGACGGATCCGTCCGAGGATCCGAGATCGCAGGTATCAATTTGTTGCACTGGGATCCACTGGGATCCACTGGTCCCGTCATTATACAGAAATGTATTTCCGAAACCCATACTTTTAGAGAATGTTATCTGTACTTTTCAATTCGGTGTAAATGGAACTAGCAGAGGCGTATGTCCTTTAGTTAGATTTTGTCAAGACAAAGTTGCTATAATTATTACATAATTTATAAGTCGGATCCTGTCGGATCCGAGATCCGATAAGGGTCAAGATCCATTTTCACTGTTTATTATGGGATCCAAGATCCGTTATCAAATTCAATGAAGGGATCCACTGGGATACCAAGATCCACTGTTGGTATTTTGTCGTGGGATCCAGTGGGATCATAGTTCCAACATTGCGTTTTGTCGAGAGGTCCTCTGAGATCATAGATCCTTCTTTCAGATCCATGCACATGTCTGGTCCTCCACCCACCCCATAGGGTGGGTGGGGACTGCGCAGACTGCGCAGTCAGCCAGCGTTTTAGACCGGAGGCGGGCCTTCAGCCAGTCGCAGACCTGGCGGCATCACTCTGGTGCCGGCTTTTAACACAGGTGATCGGCGCTGGCGAATAGGTCACACATGTCGTACGAAGGCTCGTATAGCCGACCGAGCCGCCATGCGTCAGAACCACTCAGTGGTGCACACTTCCCACAGCGGCGGTCAGATCGAGAGATAGTAACTGACCAGGATCGGACCATCACCGAGCTGGGGGCGGGGGAGGGGGGAGGGAGATAGCAACTGACCAGGATCGGGCCATCACCGAGCGGGGGCGGGGGGGGGGGGTAACTGCAACTGAGCAGCGCAATATATTACAACATCTCCGTATAGTCCATTAAGAATTGTTTCCATTTGCGCTGCCTAGACTCTTGAGTAACTGTCTTGCATCTTTGCATTAGTACAGAACTCTCACTCGAAACGGATAGGCATCGATGGGCGATGGCCATAGTAAAAGTATACCTGTGTTCCCTCATGGTTGTCCGCAGCCCGCTGGACTTTATCACTGGTGTGAGGCAAAGGCAAAGCCAAAGTGTGAGGTATGCATCGGGTTTGCGCTCAGAGCTGGATGAAAGGTGGAGCCAACATTACAGGGCCAGCCAGGCAGGCAGGCAGGGGAGAGGACACTGGCATCACATAGAGTACGCACGAAACAACCGGCCACAAACAACGGCGACTACACGCCTAGTGAACAAGGCAAAACAGACGAAACTGTCTCCACTTCGACTCGCACCAGCCCCACAGACAGACAGACAGACAGACAGACAGACAGACAGACAGACAGACAGACAGACAGACAGACAGACAGACAGACAGCCTTCCGACTGGTATGTTAACAACAAACGTTCACAGACCTCCACCAATCAGTCCATAATAACACTCACACATACAGCACGGAGGCGATAAGCCAGAAGCGCTCGTAAGAACCGACTTGGTGCTACCACTGGACACATACAGACCGAAGTCACCGTCCACCAGCGCCCCTCCCCCGCCCCCGTCTCTGATTCGCAGCACCGCCCCCTCGTTATCCGAACAGGTGACTCCGATAACGACCCGGCAATTAACGGCGCACCAGCGACGATTGTGGCGCGCTCATTGTGTAATTGGCCGTTGACTGTTTGCTGCTGTTTGTTTCGCTCACCGCTGTCCAGGACACCACCACACACACACACCAACTACCACACAAAACACAACAACACACACACACCACACACACACACACAGCCACCCACCCCCAACACACACCACACACACATCACAACACCCCAACTACCCACCCATTCACCCCTACCCTACCACACCACATTCCCGTGCCTGCCTCTGTCGTGACCTTCTGTCGCACATCGATTCCACATGATCATTTATGGACATCGGAACATATCGGCATGCTTGCTGCTCCCATCCGCCTAGCGACCTCTTCTTGTATTTCTGTCTCTTTCGGCGACGGTTTTCGTCTGGCTCTTTGCTGCGCTGGCCGCGGCTTGGGCAGCGTCGAGTCTGGCCCATCATCCGCACGCTTCCCTGTTGCCCACGTGCATCTTGCCGCGGACTTCGATCATGTTGCATGCTCCACTGGCTCCCTGGGTTGTCCTGGCTTTGGGTGTTTGGGTGACTCTTTGCTGGTTCGCACGGCGGCTGCCGTTCAGGGCGGGCGCTCGGCGGGTGTGTCTTTGCCTTGGGTCGGCCGTATTCTGTCTGCTGGTGTCTGGGCTTGGACTAGGTGGCGTCAGCTAACGCTGGTCCACCACACACACCACGCACCCACCACCACCAACACGATCGCACAGCCAGACACTCAGACGACATGACGGGTGATCGCAGGAAAAGGGCCTGTAGACGGGGACGTGAAGCAAAAACAGAACATAAGGTTAGCATGAGCAGATAAGTTTTATATTGATCTTCGAAGCGGACGCGCATTTCAACACAAGTGAAGGGCTCCAGGCGTGCACGACCGAGTCGTATCTTTCAGATAACAAGCCAAAACTCGGACGCTCGTGGTCCTAGAGATCATTAACATCACTACGAATCACGTGTTTGTGAACTCCTCGCTGGCATCTCAACACGACCTGCAGCGTCAGAGCGCATGCAACCAGCCTGATTCGCAGGAGTCGCCCCGCCGAAAGACGTAAAAGCCACACTGCTGCAGACGATCGGCTGCCGACTGCAGGCGGAGGTTGGTGCGTTTTTATCGGGAGTGGCTCCGATAGAGCCGGCGGTGCTGGTCAAGCCGGTGACGGCGGTGCCCCCCCCCTCGAGGACGCTGGGGTCACGGCCGTCCCGGCATTCTGCCCCCTCCCCCCCTCCACGATATGTCAGGCTTCCAGATGCATCAGACGGTACACCTGACATGATTACGAAATAGAGACCGGCTGGCACAGGCAGGCCAGGCCGGATGGTCAAGGTCAGGTCGGGTCACCAAGGGTGAGGTCCGCTGCGTGTCAGTCAGGTCAGGTTAGGTGTAGCCCGCTGAGCGTCAGGTCAGGTCAGGTCACCAGGGTGTGGCCCGCTGTGTGTCAGGTCAGGTCAGGTCAGGTCAGGTGTGGCCCACAGCGTGTCAGGTTATGTCAGGTCACCAGAGTGTGTCCCGCAGCGTGTCAGGTCATGTCAGGTCACAAGGACTTTCTTAGCCAAGTTGTTTATGCGGACACAAATCGGAGACTTTGCAACATTTTATTTTTTACTGTCCACTTTTTCAAGATTTGAGGACCAAGCTTTTTCGACAGCTATCACAGTTATTAGGCCCTGATTTCATCCGACTATCAAAAACAGACATCACACATACGGACGCATGAACAACAACATTCACAGTGACGGATGCGTCGGGTGTCGCGGGCTCTTCCAGGACTATGCAATAGAAGGATGAGGCGGCGTACGGACGGGCGGTTTGCCGGTGGCGGTGGGTTGGCGCTGCGACGGATTAACCGACCGATTAAGCGGTCGTGTCACTTGTTTCAACTTTATGTTAGGAGAGGTTCCGTGCTTTAAGTCTTTTGGACTTTTGCACCTATCCTATTATTTCATTTTTTTTACGTTGTTTATCTACTTGATTATAAAATAAACGAACAACAACAAACAACCAGGGTGTGTCCCGCAGCGTGTCAGGTCAGGTCACCAGGGTGTGTCCCCCTGAGTGTCAGGTCAGCTCAGGTCAGGTCACCAGGGTGAGTCCCGCAGCGTGTCAGGTCAGGTCAGGTCACCAGGGTGTCCCCCCTGAGTGTCAGGTCAGTTTAGGTCAGGTCACCAGGGTGTGTCCCGCAGCGTGTCAGGTCAGGTCAGGTCACCAGGGTGTCCCCCCTGAGTGTCAGGTCAGCTCAGGTCTGGTCACCAGGGTGTGTCCCGCAGCGTGTCAGATCAGGTCAGCTCGGGTCACCAGGTGTCAGAGCACTCCTCCGCCAGTCTGCGGGAGCGCACCTGGCTGACGGCTGAGATGGAGCTGATAGGGTGGTCCGAGTGGCTGGGACCGAGTGGTTGGACGGGCCGGCAGACAGCCGGTCACGGTGTCGCTGTAACTCGAGACGCAGCTCTCCAGGGGAGGTGACCTGCGCCCCACCATGGGCCCCGCCGTAACTCGACACGGAGCTCTCCAGAGGGGGTGACCTGCGCCCCGCCATGGGCCCCGCCGACACTGGTTACGTCACGTCCATAGGAGATAGCCTCATCTGAGGTCGACTGCCGAGTGTGTTGGTAAACGACACCTCCACCAGCCGACCGTAAGGTGCTGTACACGAAATGCGCATTCCACGAATAGACGTCATTTGGCTCTCCGCGGCCAAATGACGTCACATAACGAATACCTGCCACATACCAGCTGTCAGGGATTCCCAGGTCATGTTTCGGCCGTGTATCTGATGCATCTACTTGCATAACTAGCAGCGCTCGTGGGCCGCCCGCCGTAACTCGGACGGAGCTCTTCCAGGGGAGGTGGACCTGCGCCCCCGCCATGGGCCCCCCGCCGTAACTCGAGACGGAGCTCTCCGGAGGGGGTGACTGCGCCCCGCATGGGCCCGCCGTAACTCGAGACGGAGTCTCTCCAGAGGGAGGTGACCTTGCGCCGCTCATGGGCCCCCGCCGTAACTCGAGACGGAGCTCTCCAGGGGAGGTGACCCTGCGCCCCGCCATGGGCCCCCGCCGTAACTCGAGACGGAGCTCACCGGCAGGGGGTGACCTGCGCCCCGCCATGGCCCCGCCGTAATCGAAGACGCAGCTCTCCAGAGGGGTGACCCTGCGGCCGCCATGGGCCCCGCCGTAACGAGCGGAGCTTCTCCGGAGGGGGTGACCTGCGCCCCGCCATGGGCCCCGCCGTAACTCGAGACGGGGCTCTCCAGAGGGGGTGACCTGCGCCCCGCCACGGGCCCCGCCGTAACTCGACACGGAGCTCTCCAGAGGGGGTGACCTGCGCCCCGCCATGGGCCCCGCCGTAACTCGAGACGCCTAGCCTCCAGAGGGGTGACCTACGCCCAGCCATGGGCCCGCCGCCGTAAATCGCACTCGGAGTCTCCAAGGGGGTGACCTGCGCCCCGCCATGGGCCGCCGTCAACTCGACACGGAGCTCTCCAGAGGGGTGACTCTGCGCCCCGCCATGGGCCGCCGTAACTCGAACGCAGCTCTCCAGAGGGGGTGACCTGCGCCCCGCCTGGGCCACCCCATAACTCGAGACGCAGCTCTCCGGGGGAAGGAGTGACCTGCCCCGCCATCGGGCCCCCGCCGTAACTCGAGACGGAGCTCTCCAGAGGAGGTGGACCTGCGCCCCGCCATGGCCCCGCGCACTGGTTACGTCCACGTCCAATAGGAGTAGCCTCATCTGAGGTTGACTGCCGATGTGTTGGTAAACGACACCTCCATCCAGCCGACCCGTAAACGTGCTGTACCGAATGCGCATTCACGAATAGACGTCATTTGGCTCTCCGCGCCCAAATACGTCACAAATAACGATACCTGCCCATACCAGCTGTCAGGGATTCCCAGGTCATGTTTCGGCCGTGTATCGATGCCATCTACTTGCATAACTAGCAGCGCTCGTGGGCCGCCCGCCGCCGCGGCTCTGCCAAGAAGCAGTCACACCCTCGGACCTTCGAGCCGTTGCCGCCGTCTCTGCCAAGAAGCAGACACCCCGGAACCTTAGGGCCGCCTGCCGCCGCGGCTCTGCCAAGAAGCAGTCACCCATCTTGAACCTTAGGACGCCCGCCGCCGCGGCTCTCAAGAAGCAGACACCCCTCCGGAACCTTAGGGCCGCCTCCGCCACGGCTCTGGCCAAGAAGCGTTCCACCCCTCGGAACCGTTAGCGGCCGCCTGCCGCCTGCGGCTCTCCCAAGAAGCAGTCCACCCCTCTGAACCTTACGGGCCGCCTGCCGCCGCGGCTCTGCCAAGAAGCAGACACCCCTCGGAACCTTAGGGCCGCCTGCCGCCACTTTTGCTTAGAAGCAGTCAACCCTCGGAATCTTATGCACACCGCCACAAAGCTCCCCGATACATACAAACACCGCATCTCCCGCAAGTCAGTGTGACGCGCGTACGTGTGCGTGTGTGTGCGCGTGTGTGTTGATGATTATGTGCTTGTATTTGTGTGTGTGTGTGTGTGTTTGTGTGTGTTTGTGCATGTGTGTGTGTGTTTATGTGTGTGTGTGTGTGTGTGTGTGTGTGTGTGTGTGTGTTGGATGTATTTTATTGATGTAACACAGACGGTTTCGTAAATTGGGTATTGTACCTGTGGTATGCTTATGCGAAATCAACAAACAAATACCCAGATACAGACTAAAGATATGCTGAAATTGAGTCGGTGGACCCATTTGGCTCTTGTGCCGCTGGTGTTGATAACATGTCTGCCAGCGGTGCTATTGCCGCCAGGTTTCTCACGGCGCCGGAACACGCCCGCCGCCGGCCAGTGTGGCCCAGACTGGCTCGGACAATCAATGCAGGTACGCGGCTGTTCCCGGCCAGCCGGCAGCTCCGCCAACGTGTCAATCCCGGCGCCCACTGACGGCGGCGCGGCGGCGGCGTCTTCTGACGCAGTGATATGGTAATCATGCGTCTCAGTGTGTGGTTGATCACCGTTTCAGCGGTGGCCACGTCAGCTGTTAGGCATGTCGACGGAACGATAGCGGCCCTCGGGGCGGTCCCAGGATCAGTTAAATGCGTCCGACACGTGTTTAGATAGCTCTCTCGAGCAGACCGGCTCGGTCCGCATGTGTCACAGAGGGGGACATAGGCACGCCCCCGCGCGAGGAGGCGCGGCGATGTTTCGTGATTCGGTAAATCAGCGATGAGATGCACTCAGCGTACTGCCAGTGGATCGCAGATCCACGAACCAGATGTCTGCAAGATGTTGAACTGTAGATAACAAATACATTAAAACCGTGTAATAATACATGATGTTAAAGACAAAGAAAAAGGAAAGATAACTTAACACGTTTAACTTGAATAATACATGGCACAGAGGAAGTACTCTTTCATTTTTTCGATGACTTCATTGCTTCATTTTTACTTTACTTCGTTTCATGATATATACGTTAGATATGTGTTATATACGCCATACGTTAGAAGAGTTAAGTGAAGAGATTAACAGTAACATCTAGATAGCAATATCGAGGTCTGTGACAGCCGCGGCACAACTGGTACACCCACGTCTTAAAAAACTTTAACTTACACCAAGCCTAGGCTATTTTTCATAAACTTGGTCAGTATCTTTTGATCAAAGGAATTTCTGATATTAGACCCAGGGATTTCAGAAGCAGATCGCTTGTTGCGTAGGGCCTGACCCCACCATCCTCTTTTCGGACAATTCCATGCATACTGTATAATTAAGTAGCGAAAGTTTAACGTCCCCCAACGACTGAGGACGGTCCGCCTGGCTCGCTGGCTTTATCTGACCTTGAATGCGTCCCCTGCCACCGGCCGCAGCTCATTCCCGCCAGGAGCAAATAGCGAGCGCCGAAGCGGCTCGAACTCACCTTGCCGGCTCGAACCCACCTTGCCAGGGTGAGTCAGACTGCAAGCCCATCGCTCTCCCGTCTCAGCTACACGGGCGGACCGATTCACGGGTTATGACATAAATTAGATCATGTAAGAGTCGACTTAGAAAGTATCGACATCCCCATTTCCTTAAATGTTCCTACGTCTCTGGAAAGTGCCAAGCTCTATCAACCACAAGCTCTACATCACCTGCAGCAGTTCAGTCTGTCGCTGCCAACGTCAGTCTGTCGCTGCCAACGTCAGTCTGTCGCTGCCAACGTCAGCGCTACGGGAACCGCTCTCAGCGCCAGCCTCTCACATACAATATGCAGCGTGTACCGACTCTGAAGAATCGTCGCACCATCGCCGACACCAGCGCTGCTGAGAGGTGCCGCATCCCTGCTCTTAGCGCCGACGAGCAGAGAACCTCGGCGGCGAGAGAGCTCACCTTTGACTGCCCGCCGCCACCGCCGCCGCCGCAGTCCCTCGTGTACAGCATACCACCGCTAAGTGTGGACCGCTGTTCATGGCCGATTTATAAGTGTCCGAGTGTCGCCACTGTAGCGACGCAAATCTGTCTGCAGGCGATGAATATTCAAACGCGGCGCACCGGCGCGGCAGCCAACGCAGCCGCCAAGGTGCGGCACAGTGCGGTACGCGGCGCGGTGCAGACACCTGGGCTCGCTCGGGTGCTTAGCTGGCACCGTGGTAAGATGCTTGTTTCCTGTGACTGTGCTCGTCCCTCGGCACGCCAGCCCTGATTTGGATTCTCGGTGCAGCGGCATGCCTCCTCATCTCCCGATCGTGACCCAAATCACCCTCAGCGCCCCGCCGCTGAGACGAGTCTAAACGCTGCGCCCCTGCCCGCTCGTGAGCAGTGACCGACAGGCAGAGAGCTGGTAAAGGCCGTCGCCGATCTGGTCTGGACGTATCCGCAGCGGATCGTGCCGTAACCCGTATGCGGCGGAACATTCGCCGGTGCTGACGGGGCTGCGACTCGGCACGCTGGCGGTTCTCCGAGCGGGGGTGCCGACACGGGACTGCGACTCGGCGGCGCCGTTTGAAGGCGGCTGGCCGGTGGTCCAGCAATGCCCGAGTTTGCTGCCGTGTTGTTCCTGAAAACTACTTCAAATTAACCCTCTTCTTCACTCCATCCTTGCTTCAAAATAATGTGTGAATTACTCAAGACGCATTCAAGGTCCGTAAGGACGTTGAATGTTGATGCAAACATGTAAACTCGAATATGTTTGTTATCATTAATTTCGTTGCGAGAAACAGAATACATACACTGAATTGAAACCAAATTGATGAATGCAATAACATGAGTGTAAGCATGTGAACCTTGCCTGGACGATAGTTTTTGTGTGTAAAAGGCGTCAATGGCGACTTCATTCTCACGCATATCGTGCCGCACAATACTCGTAAATGGTTCACATCGCTATGAGAGCAATCTGTTTAACTTAGCTGATTTTAACGCTACACTTTGATCCTCTGCAACATTGGTCCGGAAGTGTTGCTCAACAGTACAGCGATCTGTATGAACACATGGTAATGTGGCCTTGTAGCCTATTGTGCCCGCTGTCCATTGTCAATGACGAATCTTCGACAGAAGCTGTAACCGAAGGGTGAGCTCAGTTGGCACGCAGCCCAATACTGGTGAATGTGAATGTCATGACTATGTGCATCAGAACAATGCCAACAGTTATATATAGTTTATATACAGCTAATGAGGCTTGAAATTTATGATAAAAAATACTTTTTGTAACCACTATTTTGCGGTCACTATTATCCTTTGCCCTGGCGGGGATCATTTTGACACCCCCCTCCCTTGGGGTTTTCTGGAATAGCGGGAAAACGGTGGAGAATTAAGTCTCTTAAAACAATAACTGCGGTCGGAACGGGCCGCTCATCTGCAGTTTTTTCATAGTTGACAGAAGACAAGTGCATGCAATACATAATGTATAGTTGCATAGAAAATCGGGAATCCTATTTACCTAAATAGGGATTAAATCACATTCAAACTAACATATGTTGTAAACTTTTGGGATGCAAGCCTAGCATGGTATCACTCGGATCCAGGGGGGGGGCATTTAGGCCATGGCCCCCCCCCAAAGCCCTAAAGTGGCCCCTCCCTGTTTGCCCCCCCAAACCGATCAAGGTCTTCATGAACAAAAGCGATCGGTACATAATGTTTAATGGCATTTGCCTCCTGTTCCATAACTACAAGTTTTCGATGAAAACCAACAAAGGTCCAATATCTTACAAATAGACTAGAAAGAATTCAGTTTGTCCAGGCGAATAAAACGCAAAAATTTCGCCGCTCCGCGGCGCAATTTAATTACCGAGTATATTAATATGGGGTGTACAAATTGTTGTCGTTTCCATCGTCATTTGTTTTATGTGCTACTTCTGTATTATTATATGTGCGTAAATAAGCTTCGTTTAACACTTTTATACCACAACTTTTTAAACGCACATTTTTTTAGAGTACGCATATTCACAATGTGACGCATTTGATGAGAATTGCATATCCAGGCAGGGCTGTTAAGAAGCATCATGATAGATAAAGTGGGCCCAGAAAATACCATTTCAATTGCTCCGGTGCCGAAAAGGGCCATTCTGCACAAAAGTGTATTACCGTCTTTGCCCCTGACAGGTCGTAGGCCCTGCTAGACCGGAAAGGGCCCTGGGTCGAGGAGAAGGGCCTAAACATGCTGAATGGACCCTAGGCCCAGGACAGAGTGGCCCCTCAGGTCCGGGGTCACGGGAGCCACTTTGTTGTCGGCCAGATTGATTCCGGGCGCCACCAAAACCGTTTTTTACCAGCCCTGATCAGGGAACTATTCAAAGATTTTTGCGCACGCTACCGCGGCGGCAAATTATTTAAAGACTTTGTAGGTCTTGGATCCTAAACAATGATTCCAAAGCTAGTATGGCTTATTTCCAAATTAAGTTCAATGGTTCTTGATTTTTCCAATTAGCTGAATTTCAGCTCCAAGAAAATGGTATTTGAACCCATGCCATACATGCCATACTTGCATGCTCCATTCCTTACTAACCGTGGGTTTTTATTCCGTTTTGTTGGCCTTGTTCAACGCTTGGGAAAGGGTTCGCCCCAACACCACTGGTGGATTCAGGGGCGCACCGGGCGGCATCCCCACCCCACAGGAATTTGGGGGCATTAAATACCACAGTAATGCCCCCCACGCGTTCCTGTAACTGAGCCTGAATCAATGATCTTGGTGAAAAACTAGGGAAGTTTAATTTTTTTGGAAAGGATAACAATTTTACTCGTAAAAATTGCCCATCTGTGCCATCGAACATCCAGTCAAAAACTCGGACAATTTCGGCGCCGCTTCGCCGGGCCACAGTTTCGCAGTCGCATACACAAATTTTGCAGAATTTAATTTCATTCAGTGGTCTTGCAGAGGCCAATCCGCCTATCTTTCTCGGTTTTTCATCAGGCAAAACCGGTAAACAAATTCGCGCCGCTCTTCGCGGCGCTAAATTAAAACTTTATAACATAGAAAAGTACCCTTATTATAACATGGAAATCATATGAGTCTCAGAAACCAAACCCCTATTGATTTCCTGGGTTATTAAGGCAACTGTTAAATATCGCGCCGCTTCGTTGGCGCTGAATAGTTTTATAATAACATAAGAAAGAAGAATATATTGATAAACATGAAAATCTATTGTTGAAATTGCTCTTTGTTGCCAAAAACTTAAAACCCACATATTTTTTTTCTCTCGTCATTTCCAGCCAACACCACTGGGAAAATGTCGGCAACGCCCCTTGCAAATGTGGTTATGAGATAAACCGCTATTATCTTCCTATAGTTACCTATATTTGTAGATAATATGCTTACGGAAACGGAATCTTATTTTATTTGGTTTTCCCTCCTAAAAAAAATTTGTATAACTCCAATACCAAAATAAGGTGGGTTGAAACGGCCCAGATCCGAGGAGAAAAAAATGGGGTACCTTTTTGCAAAAAAAGAGCCCCCCCCCCAAAGCCAACGGCTGGATCCGCCAGTGAGTACACACATACCTTATGGACTTCTGTATTTTGTGGCTGGGATATGAACAGCTGATTGATTCCCTGCAATATTAATCGTTGACTCCAATTTAGTCACGGACTCCTAGTTGGCCAAATAAGCGGCCAATCTTCTGTCACAATGATAGTCTCCGGCTTATAGCAATTACACATGGCAACTACGGACCACCTCATTACCACAGCGGCCCGCGGCCCTGAGACCACTCCCCTCCCCTCCGCCTCTTCCCTCCCCAGCCCCACCCGGTGCCTCGCCTCGCCCCAGCCGCTCCTTAACCTCGCCCCAGCCGCTCAGACCACAGTTTGCCGCGTGGCACGTGCGCTGGACTAAGCGGCTTATTGGTCGCCTTTGCAGCCGTGACCTACCACATCGGGAAGTGGAGCGAGTAAGACCAGCGCGGCGGCCAGGGTGCGATCGACAACGGACAGTGCAGGTCCCCTGAACCACAGCCATGGCTCAGTAAGGCTGCTGAGCGCCGCAACCGGCGGCAGACAGCCCCTGGCGGCAGAACGACGAACTAATGCTGCCTTGGCAAATAATGCAGAAGCTAAATCCAGTGAGCCCCGTATAGGAAAACAGCAAAAGGATCGGATGAACACAGATACACGTTATTTCAATGTAAGCTGGCATGGTTTGGGAAACTTTGAAGCGAGTTTGATAGGTCTCCTACACTCGAATTGCAATGAGGGGATCCGCCCAACACTAAGGTTGTTTTTAGGATAGCGGAAAAATGACGGGGCCACCGTTTTTTGCACATCTGTTTGTAAATCAACTACCCACATATGTGCAACTCTTGACCTCGGGTCATAACAGGTCAGGTCACCAGACCAGGTCACGTGGTGAACTCACATCCCGAAAGTTTGCGGTCGTACCAGTCACAATTTGTCACCGTTCGGTTTCAGACTTGCAGAATTTCATTAAGTCCAAAAATAAGTGGTCCGAAAATAATAACCAAGTATATACTTGTTTATTGTGTTACCTTTTATCGGGAGTCATATTATGTTCGTATGAGTAAGTAACATATTGACTCATATAGTTACATGCATTACGAACTAGTTTATATGTAGCTATCACACACAACAAATTACTACATTATGCACAACATGTTGCAACTACTGGGCTTCGGGCTAGAATGCAACACCGGATTAAGCTCTGATCGAATCTGCTGAGCTATAGGGTTACATCTACCGTCCGATCGGGCAGGAGGCGGGGCAGGAGCGGGGGCGAGGCGGGGGGCGGGGGGGGAGAGTGTGTTCGGCGGGGGACGGGACGGGGGGACGGGGACGGGACGGGATACGGGACGGGGACGGGCGGCCGGGGGCGGTGGTGGGGCGGGACGGGGGACGGGGACGGGGACGGGGCGGGGACGGGGACGGGGACGGGGACGGGGACGGGACGGGACGGGGACGGGGACGGGGACGGGGCAGGGGCGGTGGCGGTGGTCGGGGGCGGTGGTGGGGACGGGGGCGGGGACGGGGTGCGACAGTCGTAAGCACGCACACCTGGCTGTACCGCACCAGACAGCTGACTGAGGCTGCCATGCCGCCTCCGACCTTTCGGCGCACCGCACCAGCCGCGCACAAAAACCAGCCGGCCACCGCCACCTGGCCTCCTCCGCCAAACACCTTCATATTTAATGGCCGCCACGTAAAAAGATGCCGCGGCGACGTCTTCGTATTTGACGCGGGCGGCAAAAACGCCGCGAAGCCGCGGAGTGGCGTGGCGCGCCGGAGACGTTCTCGGCCCGTGAGAGACATCGGTGGCGCGGGCGGCTGATGAAGGTGTCGAGCTTGGGGTATGGGGCGTCAGCTACCGACGGGAGGTAATGTTACAGACGGCGGGGGTCCCGGCTGACAGCGGCCGGCGGACAGGAGCATCTGCTGCCCCACCGACCTGCTCATTACCTCGAGATGGGCTGTAACACGGACATTGACCGCGCGTGTCGGAGGCAGATGTGCGCAGAAAGATAATATGAGGACTGGCTGAAACTCATGAGATTCGGAGCCACAACGATAAGAACGACTAAGCAGGAGCAGTGTCAACTTGGCTGCACACCTTTATCGTCAATAAGGGCAGTTCCCTTCTGAATGTATCAGAGAAGGGCGTGTCCAAGTGTCCGTCGACAACAATAGGTCCCTCTCACCGTCACACGCACTCTTCCACCCTCACAACCTACAACACACCCTGTGACACACTGTGACACACACGGTGACACACCGCGACACCCCGTCACACCCTTCTGACACACCTCTGTTACACCTCTGACACACCTCTGGACACACCCTCTGACCACACCCTCTGATCGCCCACCTCTCTGACACACTGTGACACACACGGTGACACACCGCGACACCCCGTCACACCCTCTGACATCCCTCTGACACACCCTCTGCTACACCCTCTGACATACCCTCTGACACACCCTCTGTTACACACTCTGACACACCCTCCGACACACCCTCTGTTACACCCTCTGACACTCCCTCTGACACACCCTCTGCTACACCCTCTGACACACCCTCTGACATCCCTCCGACACACCCTCTGACGCACCCTCTGCTACACCCTCTGACATCCCTCTGACACACCCTCTGACACACCCTCTGTTACACCCTCTGATACACACTCTGATACACCCTCTGACACACCCTCCGACACACCCTCTGTTACACCCTCTGCTACACCCTCTGACACACCCTCTGACACTCCTTGTGACACATCGCGACTCACAACCTCACAGACACACAACCTCGCCGACACACCCTGTGACACACCTTGACCCCATGTGACACACCCTAAGACACAATCACCATGTGACACATGTCACCCTGCGACACACCATGTGACACACCCTGTGACACATGTCGACACACCATGTGACACACCTCGACACACCATGTGACACACCTCGACACACCATGTGACACTCCCTGTGACATACAGCGACACCCGGCGACACCGGGTGACACACGGCGACGCAGCCGACCTCTGCTGACGGCGTTATATTTCAGCGCGAGGTGAGGCGAGGCGGCGCCGCCCCCGTCTCAGTCGTCGGCGGGACGTCTCACAGGCGGCTCCCGGACATGACGCCCTGCTGCATATTGCATGGCCGACCGAGCGTATGTGTCACCCTCCGGTCCGATGCAGACCCACCTCCGGTCCAATGCAGACCCACCTCCGGTCCAATGCAGACCCACCTCCGGTCCAGAGCGGGCCCTCCGGTCCAAATCTGGCCCTCTGGTCCGATGCAGACCCACCTCCGGTCCAGAGCGCCCTCCGGTCCAGAGCGGGCCCTCGGGTCCAGAGCGGGCCCTCCGGTCCAGAGCGGGCCCTCCGGTCCAGAGCGGGCCCTCCGGTCCAGAGCGGGCCCTCCGGTCCAGAGCGAGCCCTCCGGTCCAGAGCGGGCCCTCCGGTTCCAGAGGCGGAGCCCTCCGGCCAGTGCGGCGCCCTCCGGTCAGAGCGGCCCTCCGTCAATGCAGGCCCTCCGTTTCCAATGCAGACCTACCTCCGGTCCAGAACGGGCCCTCCGGTCCAGAGCGAGCCCTCCGGTCCAGTGCAGGCCCTCTGGTCCAGTGCAGGCCCTCGGTCCAATGTCCAAAGCAGGCCCTCCGGACTCCGGTCAAGTGCGGGACCTCCGGTACAGTGCAGGCCCTCTGCTGCAGTGCGGGCCCTCCCGTTCAGTGCACCATCCAGTCCAGTGTGGGTCTTCCGGTCCAGTGCGAGCCCCTCCCGTCCAGTGCAGGCCCTCCAGCTCAATGCAGAACCCTCTCATTCTGCTGCCGGCTGGGTGACCTCTCCACGATCTGGGCAGTCTCATGGCGTCGTGACGAGAGATAACAAAATCAGCGGAATCTTTCCAAGTTTGATCTAACAGAAAGCAACACACAGCAGAACTGATCTATTGAGAGCCTCTGAGGACGATAATATCGTGGGTGTTCGAAACTCGTTACCTGTGAATACCCATACTGAGCACTCAATGTCCACGGCACTGGTGCATAGCGTCGCAAGCAATGCAAGCACACCTGCTGAATTTATTGTCCTGATGAAATGCTAATAAATAAAACGCTCGCGATCGCTGAATATTTCAGTGTACTATTTATTGCCACCCGGCGTATCTTTCTGCGGAGGAAAATTGATCACCACCCTCGGTAAGCCCATCACCGCAAACGAGACTTAATGTAACGTTATCGGTGACGGCGTCCGGCGTTATCGCTGCTTCAGCACGGCTGCCGTTGTAAGGCTAGGTGATTTATAGAAGCCTTTAATGATACTTCATCCGACTTTTCAACACCCAATATTTTTCGTTCTAAACATATACTTTTAACTCGGAGTGTATTCGTACTCGAAACGTATAGATACATGCGAATGACACCACTGTGTTTGTGCTTGGTTTTGGTAGAGGTTTATGACTCATAGAACGAAAACTATTAGACTTAGAACATTTAAACTGTATCTAAGTGTATTTTACTTAACAAGAGCTTTCAAATGACCTTACGCGGAGGTCTGTATGACGACTTCGATTGTTGACTTTTTGGGTAGGGGTTACTGACATTTGAAGTCGGGGGGACCAAACTTCAAAGGAGGTGGACCAAGCTTGGTCAGTATATTATTTGTGTAAAGCTTCACCCAGTTTTGGGTGGTCAGTTTTCCCAGACAATTTATGTTGGGGAGACACCCCTAATGTCTTTTGGGAGACCCCCTTAACTCAATACAAACATCTTGTCGGGCGACTGGAGGGAGATTACGACTGAAACTGGAATCGTGACCTGAAATGCGTCGTAGTGGCTAGTGCCTCCTGATATTGTATCATACGCATTAGTATTACACATAACACATTAGCTTTAACGCGAGATGAAAGACTACATTACTTTCAGCTCATGTATCCATTATATATTAAGTAAAAAGCGTCTGGCCTTTTGATATAACTCATGCGCTCGATGTGCGGCCCAATACCAATTTATGACGCATTAAACTGCATAAGATGCGTGCTTGATAGATGGAAGCCGTGCACTCTAATCAGCTCACTTGTAACGCGTTTTTTACTTTCGGTTCACTATTATTGTTCTTCTCGGTGATGATTTTGGTAAGCTCGGGTATCGACGTCTGCCTGACGCAGCATTGGCCGCCCTCTCATGCGCTCTTTGTGAGGCTCTGTTTTCTGGGAACGGCTCGGGACGTCTCAAGAGTCAGCGTGGGATAAATTGCACAGGAGAGTCGCAGAATGTCGCACAAATGACCCGTGCATGCCTGCAAGGCGGCTCGTTGCGAAAGGTGCACCCGTCCGGCAGCATGAAGGGCGAAAACATCACGAGCCACGCGAATCGCGCGAATGTTCCGCAAACCTGACCCGCCATTGTATCCAAACCACGCAAATGGTATGCGTGGCGTTAGTAGGAATGGTTTGTTAAGTTCCCATGCCCTACAAACCTGACAAAGTATTGAGCCCAGCACTACATTCGCAACCCTATCGATGGCACGACATGTCAACTGCATACATATACTATGATTCACGTGCACACTGCACAGTGCAGATTGCAATAATGCGCAGGTATACAGGTGTCACCTCAGCCTGGATTTCGAGAGAATGAACAGTTGATTTACAAGTTTCCAGATATGATTTTAATGTCACCAATGACAAACTCGAGTTTCAACTTATTGAGCGACAGACCTGAAAGCCTTCCAAGCGGTAATGTGTTGGGTTGTAAATGTCAGCAGGCAGCGGCTGACAACTCCTGGCCGACTGACGCCAAGGCAGTCGGCAGTAGAAGGAAAACCGTCCGGCGAGTTCAAAGTTATTTTCAATGTGTTGTCGAAACCTACAGCAGTAGCGTGATCCAGTAAACAGCATCCATTGTTCAGCAGCGTGTGTCGGCTTAGATGGGTGGAAGCAGAAGCTAGTTATCCGTCAAGGCTTCACATGCCCGCCAGTGTTTTTGTTCAATACAGCAATGCAGTCTCCATGTGGAGATTGTACTGCGGTACAGCATCTCTGGAACATCAGGCGGCTGCTGGTAGTGTTCCCTTGCTGTGCGGAGTTGCAGTCGCCGTTCAATGGATTATATTTACGCAAGTAAATGGCGTCAATATACCAGTGGTATTCAATATTTCCGGAACAGCCAATCCGAAACCAATGCCCCCAGCAGTGAGCTGGCCATAAATGTGGTGTTGGCATTCATGTGCGGATGCACGTCTTTTTTAAATTATATCTGGTAAATTTAGTAATTTGATTATCATTGTTTTAACCCATTATTAAGTGTCCAGAAATAATGCAAAATAATACATGACATATTATGTACTTGAATAATCCGTCTCATACGGCAAACATGATCACGTGACTAATATTACATTTCTCATTATTTATTTTGTCTATTTTTTGCAGCTGCTTAATCCATTACGTTCAAAATTATTATGAAGTCGATCAGTTTCGGAATGGGTTTAATGTTCAACAAGATAAACGCTTCGTTTCTGTATTAAAACGTTGTTTAACCAACTATAGACGCGGCTCATTAGACATAACGGTGATCTAACTTATAAAATACATTTCAAATACTTCTTTATTTCCAAAATAAATGCTTAGGTAAAATGTCATCTGAGCGAAATAGGTAACTGACGAACTGTGATTAATTTGCTTAGGCTTGTTTCCAGCAGAACGCTCTCACCGCACAATGAGTCTGAAATTAAAGTTGAAATGTCACCGCCCAACTGAGCTACAGTAACTACGCGGCGTTTTGAGAGCAGCTGCAGATGTGCTGTTAGATAATTTGTTCAACACGTGTTGCCCTTCAGCCGCAAATTGTGCACTCAATCTGAGGGCATACTGATTCTGGAATGTAAGGTGATTAGCATATCTTGAGAGCAGTGTCATTAGCCAATTCAGTTCGTGCACTTTAACAACAGTGGCCGAGTCATTGTGTGTCGCCTCCAGTTGCTTGACTACCGAAAATGCGATACTATAGTATAATAATGGCATGGCTTTTCGTGTGGGTTACCTAAAACCTAGAATAACCACTGGCAGATCCAGGGTGAGTAACAGGGGCAAATTCCCCGCAGGAATTCCTCCCGCAAATCCCCCCTCCGCAGGTTGTGAGTCAGACCTGAGTCGACTCAAGCAAATTTGAGTCTGTTACAGCAGGGACATAGCCAAGAGGGTGCCACTACCCCCTGAACAAATCAGTTTACACTAGACAAAATGCAATTTTGCTGACAACCGACTCCCCCCCCCTCGGGGTCAACATAAAGTAATAGTTCAACTGGTTATTATGAGTCAAGTTATGTCGACTCAAATATAATTTCTAGTCGGGACGATTACATTTTTGAAAACAGCACTTAAGTTGAGTTAAGAGTCGAGCCAATTCAATTTGTTTAAACAGCACATGAGGCTGACAATTGAGTCAACTGAAATATATTTTGTATTCGGGTCAATTTATGTTTTGAAAACAGCACTTGTGACTTGAATCAAGAGTTGAGTCGATTCAGTTTTTATAAACAGCACTTGAGCCAAGAGTTGAGTCAGTGCTTCGGCTGCTGAGCCAGACTAGAGTCGACTAAAACAAGTCGTTACAGGTCAGATTCATGCATTCTCCCATCCTCCCATTCGCAATGCAACACATTTAACAATAGTCTGCAGGCGACACCAACACAAAGTGGACGGCCTTACTGCAGGAATTTCCCATACAGACATCAAATACCAATCAGGCAACCATTGACTCCGTCGCACCTCAACCACTTCCTTCAAAAATATCACCAATAAACCTTCTCGGATGTCATCTGCAGACCAAACAGCGCAGGTGTCGCAGCACACCGCCGGGGGGATGCCGCCTTCGGAGGCCACGTGGTGGCCGTTCAGCAGTACCTCACTGCCCCCCTCCTCCCCCTCACTGCGAGATACGAGCCAAGCGATCATTTGTCCGGCGCTGCGGCCGCGCCGCGCCCAATGAAGATGCCAGCCGGCGCACTCGCGAAATACGGCATTATAAAAATCCTTTATGTCCGCAGGTACATGACAGTCGCGGCGCCGTGAAATAAATCCACGCCGCCAACGGGTTTTCTCTACCCGAATAGCGAGTGACGGCGACAATAGTCAACGTAAAAATGATACACAGGCCGGACGGACACGAGAAATTATTTACGGCGTGGCCTCTGCCGCGGCGCCGCTGCAATTTGCAGCGAGCCGTCCGGCGTGCAGTCCGGCTGGCTGCCGGTCCGGAGCCGGAGGGCGCGGCCCTCTGCGGCAAGCGACACCTTCAGTGCCGCACCGGCGCTAATTGAATATGCAGCCGGGCCGCGGCCGCGCTGCGTGCCCGTCGTCAACGCCGCCCGGCCACCGTAAATAGGTCCGGTGACGTCACTGACGCGAGGAGTGACGTCACGCCGCCGTCGGGCCGGCCGCGTCGGAGGCGGCGGCGAGTAACGGCCGGCATCTGCATAAGCACACACATAGACAATGCCTTAATGGAGCCGCTGTGATTTACGCGCTGGCTTTGTAACAGAGAGATCAGCGCGGCGGCGGCGGCCAGAGCAGGCCGGGGACTGCCGGCCGTCGGGACCAGGAGCAGTGCTGAACTGGGGACGCACTGGGGACCGCCTGGACCAGGAGTAGGACTGAACTGGGGACCGCCGAGGACCAGGAGCAGTGCTGGACTGGGGATGCACCGGGGATCGTCGGGGCTGGACTGGGGATGCACCAGGGACCGCCGGGGCTGGACTGGGGACGCGGCGGAGACCGCCAGGACCAGAAGCAGTGCTGAACTGGGGACCGCCGGGGACCGCCGGGGCTGAACTGGGGACCGCCGGGGACCGCCGGGGCTGGACTGTGGACGCACCGGGGACCGCCGGGACTGAGCTGGGGACGCGGTGGAGGTGAGGCGGTCCCACTGCTGTCGCGGCGGGCCGGGGGCCGATGCGTCATATAATGGCGGAGACGTCTTACCTGTGCGAGGAAGACGTGACGCTTGAGTTGACCTCACATTAGCAGAGTGAGAGGACCGAAGGGACGGCGGAAGTTAAAACAAATATTACGCTCGGGAATGTGGAGTCTGATAGCGAACGAATGCGAGAAAAAAAAATACAATAGACACACCTAAACACTAATTACATGAAGAACGCGAATGTTGTACTGTGATTTAAATGAGTTGAAGAAAATAAGCAAATGGTATGAACAGGTTAAGTTTTAGTGGAAAATATGTGCAACGAATAGGTGAAATTATCAAATCAACACATATTGAGACTTTTTCGCAAACATTGCAAAGCTTGGTGTACTTGCTATTACTAAAACTATTCGTTGTTTTATAGTAAGAATGTCAACTAAATCGAGTCACTCAGTAACCGCTCTACGTACGTTGAATAGCGTACAGTTCACGACATCGAGGTTATGGAGATATACTCCCAATGTAATGTGACAAACAGCTATTTATCTACCAGAATTAGAGATTAACTGCGTCACTAACTGATTATTTGACACTTTGTTACGATAGCAAATGACTTTAACGTCTTCAGGCCATAAACCTCAATAAGTATCGCCGTCAGGTACCATAAGACACGTGCAGGGCATTCCAAGACAGCGCAGTTAAGATAATGTCAGATAAAAATGCAAAGGGAGGTCGTGATAGGCAGTGAAGGAGACAAAATACTCGGCAACAGAGCAACGCCGCAGTGGATGTCAGAGTAGGCATTTGGACAAGGTCGGAATGGGGTGGCAGAGCAGGCGAGGAGTCGGACGAACCGTTGTCGGTGACCGCCTTCGACCATGGCCGTGGCAGACACACACACATACATACACATACATACATATATGTTGTCAATCAAGTACAAATGAGAGTAATCCATTTATGTTCAATGTCATGTGCATGCGAAACCCTTCTGATCTTCCTGGTCAGAGCAAGCGAGTGCAAGCTCCAAAAAGTGTTATGGAGCAGAACATTAGTGGTGCCAGCGTTTGTCCGCCGTGCGGCGTCGACCCGCAGTTCTGACACAATAGTTCTGACACAATACGGTCTGCCAACTGACACGCAGTGACTACGCCGACACAATGCCGGCGGGACCGACCTTCCACGCCAGCCGCCAAGATTGGCAGCGATACGGCCCACGTCGCCGCGAAAGGGGCGATCCATTAGACACTTTTCTCGGCCGCTGTTAGCCGTGGGAACCGTCGGCAGCCGTGGCCGAGTTTGACCAAGTTTGGCTCACAATGCCGTCACGCCGGCCACGGCCGCTAGTAGTGTGTCACTCGGCACCCTGCACGACGGACGCCTAGCTGCTGCTCTGGTGGAGGAGTGGGCAGCCCGTCCTCCCCCGTCATCGGTCTGGAGGAGGACCAAGCAGTCCTTCCTCCCCCGCCATCGGTCCGTAGGATGACCAGGCAGTCCGTCCTCCCCCGCCATCGGTCCGTAGGAGGACCAAGCAGTCCGTCCATCCCCACCATCGGTCCGTAGGATGACCAGGCAGTCCGTCCTCCCCCGCCATCGGTCCGTAGGATGACCAGGCAGTCCGTCCTCCCCCGCCATCGGTCCGTAGGAGGACCGGACAGTCCGTCCTCCCCCGCCATCGGTCCGGAAGAGGAGCGGGCAGAGGATTGCCTGTGTTGGAGGACACGGCCGGTAGAGGCCGGGATCCGACAATGTGCGGGTCACGGGCGGTGCCCAGCCGCCGCGGCCCAGCAGCGCTCTGTAGCGGACAGATCCACTGTCATCCCCTGTCATCCCTGTATCCCCTGTGAGATCCCCTGTCATCCCCTGTCCACTGTCAGATACCCTTGTCCCCTGTCACATCCCCTGTCATCCCGTATCCCCTGTGAGATTTCCCCTGTCAGCCCGCAGCCGGCCGGGCCAGCCGGAAGTGGACGCCGCCAAACTCGCCCCGGGCGGTGGGCGCACGTGCGCAGGAAGAGCTTCATTTCGACCTGTTGTTGGGGTAAGAGTAGCCCGACGGTGGGTAATGAGGGACGAGGTCATCCCAGCACGTCTGGGCAAGGCCACTTAATCATGCGAAAAACATTCGCATGGCAATAAAACAGCTGATATTTGGGTGATTCTGACCTTGAAATTGAATTATGAAGGTATGACAAAATACAAGTAAAATAACACTTTTAAGAAGACCACAATTTATTTACTACCACCCAGGGTGCACCCCACAAGAAAAGCGAGACATTTCAGAAATGACAGCCTTCTTTGCTGAGCCCATGTACCCTCCTGAGAAGATATATCGGGGTCCACATCATCCAGTCCAGTACCAAGGCCGTGTCCGGTCACCAGCAGACCTTGCGGTGACTCGGGGCATCCTCTGCCCCTGCAATCCCCAGCAAACCTTGCAAGGTGCGGCTGGGGCCGGTACTGCACAGGCGCGGCGACCTATCCTCGCGCAGTCGACCTCCACCCGATTTCCATATAAAAGGCCGGGACGCGGCGGCGGCGGCGGCGACCGCTGGCCAGCGGCCGTGTCTGCCTTCAGTCGACCCGACACTAACAGTCGGCGCCGATTTATCTAACGCGACGCGTCGCGACCGATCGCGGCGCCGGCGCGCGTGAATCAGCCGATAGCATCGTGCCGCCCGCGGTGCCGGCTCACCGTCTGCCGTATTTCACGAGGAGGCGCCGCCGCGCGGACCGACTCGGGTGCAGCGCGGTCCGCGACCTGCAGCAGCCGACTGACATCGGCTGACATCGGCTGACAACTCCTGACATCAACTGACATCGGCTGACATCGCCTGACATCGCCTGACATCGCCTGACATCGCCTGACATCGCCTGACATCATCTCCTGACATCAACTGACATCGACTGACATCGGCTGACATCGCCTGACATCGACCTGACATCGCCTGACATCGCCTAATCTCGACAGGTATATACTCGAAGTCTTATCCTTTCCATGTGGCGTCACCTGACAACACTTGAACTCGATCTATCTGGTTTAATTTCGAGAAGAGCAGAATCCCGACAATTGACTGACCTCGCCTCCTCATATTGGCATACAAAGGCTAAGTTCTGACCGTCACGTTCCCGGCGGGAACCCTGGAATCCCCGGCGGGCATTTTACTCTTAGTGCAGCTCGGCGATGTACTCATACATTGGTATTCCTGTTCAACTCTTTGCTATGGGAATCGGTAGAAAGCACTTCTCTACCGATGCCCCCGAATCTCCGCGGTAATTGACGGGTCAGAGCACAGCCGTCTGACCACGTTTAATGCACACCAAAAATGCTTCACTTTGCTATTATTACACTGACTTAGTTATATTTTTCACTAACATTTGAGTCATTATCAAACTTAAAGTGTATCAGTAAGTACGCTTAATCCTATGCCTCAGCAGTATTGAATTATATGCCTGCCATTACCCAGTGAGAATTCCTTAGCCGGGGGCCTGTGGGGCACAACTTTTTCGAGAAGCGTAAGTTCAGAATAACAATCAGCACGGAGCTGTGAAATACAGCAACGACATACCCATTTTTAGAAACCTCCTCCTCCTCCTCCTCCTCCTCCTCCTCCTCCTCCCCTGATGACCGGCGGGCCGTCCGGGCGCGCGCCGCTCCAATAACCACTCCCATAAAGCGGGCGTGCGCGCCCATGATAGGCGGGGATTAGCTGGGCGCCGCGGCCGGTGGCGGCCCGCCGATCTGTTGCCGTCCCACCGCGCAGCGCCGCGCCCCCGGCCCGCCTAATTTATGAATTGTTCCACCGCGACCATGGCCAGAGGGCGGCGACGCTGCACTCCGCCGCGCCGGAAACGACAGCGGCCGGGCTGGCGGGCGCTGGCGGGCGCGGCGGGGACGATCGTCGTGCTGATGCATCTGTCGCGCGGCAGGTCATACGCCGCGGGATATGCAGCTGGCAAGATGGTGACCTTTAAGTTACGGGCTCAAAGGCGGTCGTGCAGTTGCACCAGCCGGGCCGCAATTACGTAGGGCGGCTTGGTAACGCGCGGGGCTGAAGCGGCATTGCCTTGTTAGACATTGGGTGTCCATGGTAAGTGAGGCATGCCGTCGCAGATGTCAAACTGGTTTACATGGTCCCGCAGCAGCTCGCCCGGCCAAAACCGGATGCGATTACGTCTTCAAGTGGCACTTCGACCACCAGCAGTATTGTTACACAGGTAGCCAGCTGAACTATTTGCACCTATCACTGTAACATGCTTAGTCCTCGTTCATCCCACTGACTATTGTGCTGATTGTATCAATGTGCTAAGCATTTGTTTGGTCAGAGCATTGTATTAAAGATGTTTTTATTTTGTTTTCAACATTGTATTAATTTAAATGCAGCTCCAGTAGGTGTGTTCCAGTGTGGAGCTGAACGTTTGTTCCAGTAGGCTCCTGCTCCACAGTGTGGTGCTGAACGTTTGTTCCAGTAGTGTCCTGTTCCACACTGTGGTGCTGAACGTTTGTGCGGTCACCTGATTAGCTGACATTTCTGTTCGTACCGCTGTCTTCCTGTAAACATTGCATCCGCCCAGCCACACTGGTCAAATCTGCAGATCTGCATTTGATCAGGTGGCTCCCTCTGACCGAACCCCGCATTCCTGGCCGCCGTCACTGGGTCTCCGTCGGCCCGGCCCCACCTGTCCCGTCCATCGCGTGGACCCGGCCGTTCCAGTGCCCGTCCATCGCGTGGACCCGGCCGTTCCAGTCCGCCACAGCGCGCGGCGTGGTGAGGCCGCCGGCATACCGGCCGACCCGCCGCCGCCTCGCCGCGGCCCGTCCCAGCCGAGTTATCGTTCGGCCTGCAGCCCACTGCTAGTAAAGATGTCACATTATTCGGCCCTAAATCACCGACGAAATTCGCGTCGAGTTATCGTCGCCGTTCGGCTGGCGTCGGCTCCCCCGCGCCGTTGCCGCGCGCCTCCCTCAGCCCTCCCGCCGCTTCGGAGACAAATCATCTGCGGCCGAGCGGAACATGGCAATTCGAGACGGGACGGCACTGCGAAACGGGATACGGGACAGGAATGTGGGACACGATGCAATATGCATCGGTACAGGATACATGGGACAAGAACACGAACACGGGACACGGGACATGGGGCGCGGGACAGAAGTGGTATACAATCTAACTTACTATTTAAAGAAAGTCTGTCTGTCTGTCCTTCTTTATGTCTGTTCGTCATCCAATTTTTTCCTTATACCTATTTTAAGTACGAAAAGTTATGTAGTTTCGACACATTAGCATTGAATAGTATCTTAGAAATCATTTTGCAGATCGCATGACAACATGTGTGTATATCAATCTGCTCCCTACATTTCCCAACATCAAACTGTCCTCCTTACAAGTTAAGATAAAGTCTGTAATAAAAAGCACACGACACATTTTTTCACCGAATAGCACCTCATTCGGAACGAAGTGTCTAACTTCAACTTCATCTGATATGCTATAGGTGGCGCTGGTGTTTGGATGTGCGTATAGGTCGGGTGTATGAAAAGTACGCAAATGTATTAAAGGTACGTCGGGTGTGCGACGGGTAGAAGGTACGGGTTATCAATCCCTAATTGCTCATCACTGGCTTGCACCACCACTCAACTTGTAATCGTCCAGCGGAGCGGACGGGTTAGCACCAGTTATCACTATCACAGATCACGAAGTAGTGTATATTGAAGACAAATTTCACGGAAGAGGGCAAAGAGGAGCATACAATGGTACAAACCAATCTTAATAAAAGGTGCGACGTGCACTGCGTGATCGTGCAGAAAATTTGGCGTGGTATGTGCGGATGAATATTTTAAGTGGATTCAAAATTAAGTGTCTTGTACTGATGATCGTATTGGCTTAATCCACTCGTGCTTCTGTGTCATCCTGACTAAACGTATATTACTGAGTCCAGTCATTCGAGGGCACAAATACAGATCTGTCAACTGATTATGTCAACTGATTCGTGATTTGATTATGTCAGCTGAATATGTCAGCTGATTATGTCAGCTGATCATGTCAGCTGATTATGTCAGCTAATTGTCACAGCAGAACCTGGTTATTGATTCGACTCTGACTGAATCGATTGGTTCTTTCAATCAAATTTCCATTGCACCAAAAATAATTGATTCACAGTCGGATCTTTTTAATTGCATGATTCATGAATTTAATCAAACTAGCATTAAATAAACAAGGCTGATTGAATCAAAAGATTGCTCAATGTTGTTTCAATGTTGAATCAAATGTGAATGAATCAAAACGTGCTTTGATTCTTTGAATCGGAATGAATCGTTTATACAAAAAAATATGCATGAATCAAACAGTGATGTCATTTATGTTTCGAAGTGAATCGTGATTGAATCGTTCAAAAAAAGATAAATCAATAACCAGTCTGTATGATAGAGTTCGACATAATTGAAATTTTCCTTGGCCTAGCCGCCCCACAGCCATCACAGCCACAGCCAGCCACAGCCAGTGACAGTCACTCCCAAATGCCAATGGCTGGCTGTTGGCCAGCCGTGTGGACTTTGGTAAATTCATATTATGTGTTTATTTTCAGTCTACTGTTATGGCAACATGCCAAGGCTTCTTTTAACAATCATTAGTTTGATAAGATTGATGAAAACGTATCAGGTAGACTATGCCTCCACAGCCGTAGCCACAGCCATGATCTAGAGTTTGTCCAGTCCGGCCCACCTCATTAGCCATGGGGTTCGGCCGGCCATGGGGATAGCCGCCCCATGTAGAACTCTACTGCATGACAACCTAGCAATTTAATCAGATGGACTCTGCTAGTTGACAACCAAAGTGTTAAGCCAATGTGTACCTTGCGGGAGGAGTACTATAGCGGTGTCGGCAAATAGGTCAAGTAATAAATGCACCTTTAACTGCGCCAACATATCACAAAGAAATGATTTCAGTAGATATGCATAACACGAGCTGGAAGCTCTGTGATATATTCGACTCGTTAATACCTGTTCTGTGCACTACGCCACGTTGAATAAAATTAGCACTAAACACACCAGTACATCAGCAGATATATAAGGAACATTAAACCAACCATTCACGTTTCATTAACGTAAGTCAATCTAAGATGCATGCTGCTGAAACTATGAAATATGCGGATGAGGCAAGGGACACATTGGAGGATGCTGAAAAACAAACAGAGTTTCAATTGATGACCAATGAATAACTAGTTTAAAAATTAAATGCGTATATTTTATCTTAAAAACATTACAAATTTTTGGCAAGTCATCGTTTCGTGCAATCCACGTCCCCGCGTTCGCGGCTCCTGTGTGCGCGCGGCAGGCCGGCCGGGTGGCCGGCAGTCGCTCTTAATCCTCCTGGTGCGTCGGACCGCTGCTGCCGCCGCCCTGGCTGCCGCTCGCACTCGAAAACAATCGTTGAATATACGTGGAGAGAAAATAAAAAAAAACGACACGGACGGCGAACTTTTCCTATCGCATCTCACGGCGCTCCTAATCGACATGACGGCGACTTCCTTATCATTCGGACGGCGACTTCCTATCGACACGACAGCGACTTCTATCGAACGGACAGCGACTCCCATCGACACGGAAACGGCGACTCCTGATCGACACGGACGTAGCGACTATCCTATCGACACGACGGTGACTCTTATCGACCACGGACGGCGACTCCTATCGACACGGGCGCGAACTCCTATCGACACGGACGGCGACTCCTATCGACACGGAGGCGAATCCTAATCGACACGGACGGTGACTCCTATCGACACGGACAGCGACCCTATCGAAACACGGACGGCGACTTCCTATCGACACGACAGCGCTTATCGACACGGACGGCGCATTCTATCGACCGGACGGCGACTCCTATCGACAGGACAGCGACTCTATCGACACGGAACGGCGATTCCATCGCACGGACGGCGACTCCTATCGACACGGACAGCGACTCCTATCGACACGGACAGCGACTCCTATCGAACACGGACAGCGACTCCTATCGACAACGGACGTGACTCCTATCGACACGGACGGCGACTCCTATCGACCACAGACGGCGAACTCCTATCGACAGGACGGCGACTCCTATCGACACTCACGGCGACTCCTATCGACATGGACGGCGACTTCTATCGATTCGGACGGCGACTCCTATCGACACGGACAGCGACTTCTATCGACACGGACAGCGACTCCCATCGACACGGACGGCGACTCCTATCGACACGGACGGCGATCCTATACAGGACGGAGAACTCCTTCGACACGGACAGGGACTCCTACGCACGGACAGCGACTCTTATCGACACGGACGGCGACTCCTATCGACACGGACGGAGACTCTATCGACACGGACAGCGACTCCTATCGACACGGAACGGTGGCTCCTATCGACACGGACGGCGGAAACTCCTATCGACACGACGGCGACTCCTATCAACAGGAACGGAGACTCCTATCGACACGGAGTGGCTCCTATCACACGGACGGCGACTCCTATGACACGGACGGCGACTCCTATGCAACGGACGGACGACTCCTATCGACACGGACAGGGAACTCCATCGACACGGAACAGCGACTCTATTTCGACACGGAGCGACTCCTATCGAACACGGACGGCGACTCCTATCACAGGACGGTAGACTCCTATCGACACGGACGGTGACTCATATCGACACGGACGGTGACATCTATCGACACGGACGGCGACTCCTATCGACACGGACAGCGACTTCTATCGACACGGACGGCGCATTCTATCGACACGGACGGCGACTCCTATGCGACACGACGGTGACTCCTATCGACAACGGACAGCGACTCCTATCGACACGGACGGTGACTCCTATCGACACGGACGGTGACTCTATCGACACGGACAGCGACTCCTATCGACAACGGAACGGCAGAATCCTATCGACACGACAGCGACTCTTATCGACACGGACGGTGACTCCTATAAGAACACGGACAGCGACTCCTATCGACACGGACGTGTGCTCCTATCGACACCGGACCGGCGACTCCTATCGACACGGACAGCGCCTCCTATCGACACGGACGGCGACTCCTATCAACAGGACGGCGACTCCTATCGACACGGACGGCGACTCCTATCAACACGGACAGCGACTCCTATCGACACGGACAGCGACTCCTATCGACACGGACGGCGACTCCTATGGACACGGACGGCAGAGTCCCGGCCGTCCGGGTGCGGACGTGTGGTGTACCGTCCCTCGTCACTCGCCTCCTGACGAAGTGCCGCCCTCACGCCGTTAGTTAGCGCTGGCTGCAGATAGCGCGGCGGACCGCGGGACGCTGCGCCCAGCCCAGCCCAGCGGCTGGCACGTGACAATGGCTGCTGTAAATCTGACGACGGGTGACATCCGGTCCGGCCAGCCTCATCCAGTCCACCGATACCGGCCTCATCGAGTCACCGATATCGGTCCGGCCGGCCTCATCAAGTCACCGATACCGGTCCTCACTGATACCGGTCCAGCCGGCCTCATCCAGTCACCGATACCGGTCCGGCCGGCCTCATAGAGTCACTGATACCGGTCCGGCCGGCCTCATCCAGTCACCGATACCGGCCGGCCGGCCTCATCAAAGTCCTTATACGTTCCGGCCGGCCTCATCCAGTCCACCGATACCGGCCTCATCGAGTCACACGATACCGGCCCGGCCGGCCCTCATCCAGTCACCGATACCGGCCTCATCCAGTCACCGATACCGGTCCGGCGCCTCATCGAGTCACTGATTACCGGTCCGGCCCGGCCTCATCCAGTCACCAAAATATCTCAGTCCGGCCGGCCTCATCGAGTCACCAAATACCGTGCCTCATCCAGTCACCGATACCCGGTCCGGCCGGCTCATCCAGTCCACCGAACTCGGTCCGGGCCGGCCTCATCAGTCACTGATTACCGGTCGGCCGGCCTCATCGAGTCACCAATACCGGCCTCATCCAGTCACCGATACCGGCCCGGCCGGCCTCATCGAGTCACTGATACCAGTCCGGCCGGCCTCATCGAGTCACCGATACCGGTCCGGCCGGCCTGCCAGGCCAGCCCGGCCCCGCCCACCGCCCTGCACGGAGTCTGCCGCGGGGCTGTGACCTGGACCATGACCAAGGCTGTGGTCGGAGCCGGGAGCACCCGGCGTTCACAGCGGCCGTGCTCACTTCTCCATCTCCAGCCGCGCCCCATCTCCTACCAGTGGTAGCTCCGTGAGTCCTATTTTGAGCGATATGTCGCAGCTGACTCTGACCGCGGAGGAGTGATATCCCGGCCTGGGACGGTCGGTAAGGCGCCGCTCACCGCCTCCCATCGAAGCCGCCAATCTGCTGAGCTCAGCCGTCCGTAGCCGCCGCCGCGACCGGGGTGGCCTGATCTGATCAATAGCGACAGCGCGACTTATCGCTGCGGTGGGGCGCGCGCTGACGTCGAGGCAGGAACAACGTCATAATCAGGGCACGCCGGCCGCCTCGGCCGACCGAAAACCTCCCGGATATACGCCCAGTTTTCCACACCAGCGTGCCGTACAGGACCACAGCAGTAATCACCAATTCATCACCGTCGCAGTATCATCGATAGACGTGTCACACATGGGCTTATCGGCAGCGCATTTATTGCACGTTTGTTTTCGTGAGCAGGCACAATAGACCACCCAAATATCCGCCTCAGCGCCAAAACTGAGGCTGAGCACGACATGAGTGGGACAACAGACTGCGTCCCTCCACCTGCGAACCACTGCAGTGTACTCATCAGCAGCAGTCTGCGTGTGTGCGGCGAGAGGACGCCGCGCTGCCCGCCGCGCCGCCCTCGCCGCGTCGTGACGCTCGCGGCGTTCGTGGCGCGGCAGCTATGTCTGGCATGGCGGAGCCGTCGATAGCCGGCGAGTGTAATTGACGAATGGAGCGGCCGCGTCAGACGCCTGCGGTTTCGCAACAGGCCGCACCACCATCGTTCAGGCAGCCGAAGGACCGCGATGGCCGGACAATAAGAGAGAAATGCGTCACTGGTCACGAGCACGGCTGCATTGTGCAATGCCTCAGCCAGCCCCGTATGTCCCCAGGACGTCTGCCTGCCTCTGAAGCTGAATGATCGAAATCGGAGGGCAGATGAGATGATTCAGCTGTCGTCATTGTTTGAGATCGGCGGAGTAAATATGGCCATAAGAATACCACTGCAAATGCAAATAGCAGGCACCTGGCGCGTCTTCGCAGCGGTGACGTCACATGTCCAGTGACGTCATCCATCGGCCGATGCGGAGGGCCCAAAGTGCCAGACGTGGTGGTGATGGTGTGCAGACGCAGGTAGAGGGAAGAGAGGTCGTCAAGTGGCTGGAGGGTGTCCCATGACACTTCGGTCCGACTACACTGGCTCTGTTGCCTGCGCGGTAGCCCCTGGTTTTGTTTTTTTAAATAAAGTGTTAGTTCGAAAGTTTGTTGTATGTGAATGGCTTTTAAGGTCAGGACGCTAAGCAGAGCTTGTTGCGCTGTCCTGACTAAGGCTCAGACCACCCGCGAACGCGCAATTGCCTCGTTGGCCCGCAAATTAAGAGAGACCGCAAGTTTAACGTGCCGGAATTACCATGGACCACCGGTCCGCCCGCGCTCGCTGACGTCACCGTTGCCTTGAGTGGACCCATGGCACCGGCTAGCAGGCCAGTCCAGTCCTCAGGGGGCAAGTTGGCCGGTAGGGAGCAAATAGCGACGCCGACAGCGAAGCTCAGGCGTGTCGCACACTCAGGGCCGGGATATGGTCAGAAGCCATCGCTCTCCCAGGGCTGAGCTAGCTTCGGCCCAGCGTTCAGAGTCAGCGAGACCTTTGTGCAGTTTTTTTGCTAGCCACGCGCTGTGGAGGGGGTGACGCTTCTGTGCCGCTAATGTTTTTTGGCTGAATAGGCTCGAAGACGAAGCAGCGAAAGGGTGGGTGTTTTTATGCGACGACATTGTAGCAACAATAGCGGGACTTATGACGTACACTAAATGAAATTGGTCGTAGTGTGTGTGTGTTATCTTTTGGAATTCGAGGGAGTGGCAGCATAATGCAGAGGTTGGACGGAAGCAGATATACAGATCGGAATCTACAGTTCGGAGTGCGGGAGGATTCATAAACGTATTCGGATAGCCAATTGTAGATGTTCCCCGACATATTTGGGTAGCAGCATGTGGCTGGTGACCATGTGAGCACAAGGAGGTAAAATTCCGAGATAGTGAATTTGCGGGGAGGTTTGACATGGCGTGACGGCTAGTTGTGTAACTTCTCACAAATATTGACGGGCTAGGTCATCTAAATTTATGAAATGGTGGATCACTCACCGCGGGTGTGACTTTCGGCAAGTTGATTTGTTCCAGCTCTCATACTTTCGAATATTCGGGGGGGGGGGGGCGGACTCTAGTGCCCTCTCTCCAGTAGCGTTAGTTGCATACCGCCGTCTCGCAGTCGCGCGTGTTAACATCTCGCAGTACCAGAGGGCCCCACGCTCTTCTTATCAGTGTCGAGAATCCGTAAAGGCGCAATGTTACGATATTATCATCACACCAACAGCTCGTGACAGGTCGTGTAGCGTCTGAGGGACCGGCGGCTTCGGAAGTGGTAGGTTGCTGCACAGAGTCTTTAGCTTCTAAGGGACGCGGCTCTCGGAGTGAGCAGTTCTGAACAGGTCTGTAGCATCTGAGGGACGGAGCAATACCTCATCGATCCCGGTGTCATCATCCGGTGCTGCACTGTCAGACATTCGCCTCCATTGTCCAGTCTCCTCTATCTGCCTCCCTGCTGACATCTGACAGCTAGTTACACTTAACAATCCACCGTATGTTCAGTCAATGTGCTCTTCACCACGGTCTAACAATGCAAACAGTGCCTTTCCGGTCCGTACCTCCAGCGGCTGAGTCCTCCCCGGCCCGTACCTCCAGCGGCCGAGTCCTCCCCGGCCCGTACCTCCAGCGGCGAGTCCTCCCCGGCCGTGACCTCCCAGCGGCGAGGGTCCTGCACCCGCCGTTCGCAGCAGGAGGTCCTCGGCCCGGCCCGTACCGTCCGAGCCTGAGGTGCTGCCGCGGCCGTACCGCTTCCAGCGGCTGGTGCCGGCCGTACCCTCCAGCGGCCGAAGTCTCGCCTGCCGGCCGTACCGTAGGGCCGAGTCCTCCGGCCGTACTCCAGCGTCGAGTCGCTCCGGCCGTACCTGCGGGCGGAGTCGTCCCGGCGGTGCGTCCTAGCGGCCGGAGTCTCCCGCGCGTACCTCCAGCGGCCTGAGTCCTCGTCGGCCGTGTGCAGCGGCCGAGTCTCCCGGCCAGTACTCCAGCGGGCGAGTCGCTCCCGCGTACCTCCAGCGGCCGAGTCCTCCGTACTTCCAGCGGCCGGTCCTCTCCGTACCTCCAGCGGCGAGTCTGCGGGCCCGGGCCCGTAGTGTGTCCAGCGGCCGGTTTCCCTCCGGCGCCGTACTCCGCGGGCCGAGTCCTCCCGGCCCGTACACCTCCAGCGCGAGTCCTCCCGCCGTACGCTCCATGCGGCCGAGTCCTCGCCGCGGCCCGTACGCCTCAGCGGCCTGAGTCTCGGCGGCCGTACGTCCAGCGGCGAGTCTCCCGGCCGTACCTCAGCGGCGGAGTCTCCCGGGGCGTACCTCCCAGCGGGGGCCGAGTGCCGCCGTTACTCCAGCGGCGAGTCGCTAGCGCGGCCCGTACTTCCAGGCGGCGAGTCGATCACGGTACTCAGCGCGGCGCGAGTTCGCTCCCGGCCGTACTAGCCGAGTCTCAGAGTACTCGCAGGCAGCCGGTCTCCCGGCCGGTACCTCAGCAGGCCGAGGTTCTCGCAGCGGCGGCCGTACTCCAGCGGCCGAGTCCTCCCCCGTACTACAGCGGCGAAGTCCTGCGGGGCCCGGTACCTCCAGCGGCCGAGTCCTCTCGAGCCGGCGTACTCAGCGGCCGAGTCCTCCACGGCCACGTACCAGTCAGAGGCCGAAGAGTGCTCGCCGGGGGGTACCGGTCCGGGCCGAGTTCTCGTGGCCCGTGCTCCAGGCGGCCTGAGTCGTCGCTGGGCCGTAGGGTCCAGCGGCCGAGCTCTCCGCCGTATCCGCGGCGAGTCCTCGGCCCGCCGTACTGTGAGCGGCGAGTCTCCCTCTGCGCCCGTAACTCCAGCGGCTGAGGTCTCTGGCCCGTGCTCGCCACGGCGATGCTCCGCCGGGCCGTAACCTCGCAGCGGCGTGAGTCTCCCTGGCCCGTAACCGACGTGGCGCGGCCGAGTCTCCCCGGCGTGTAAGGTCAGGGCCGAGTCCTCTCCGCGCGCCGTCCTCAGCAGGCCGAGTGTGCCGGCCCGTACCTCACAGTGGGCCGAGGTCCTCCGCGGCCGTACCTCAGCAGCCCGAAGTCCGTCCCCGGGCCGTACCTCCAGCGGCCGTATCCTCTACCGTACCGTCCAGCGGCCGAGTCCTCCCGGCCGTCCTCCGCGCGAGGTCCTCCCGGCCGTACTCAGCGGCCGAGTCCTTCCCGGCGTAGCTCAGGGGGAAGTCCTCCGGCCCGTACTGCCAGCGGCCGAGTCCCTCTCTCGGCCCCGTACCGTCAGCGGCTGAGTCTCCTGGCCCGTCTCCAGCGGCGAGTCTCTCCGGGCCGTACCGTCCAGCGGCCCGAGTCCTCCCTCGCCCGTACTCCAGGAGCGAGTCCTCCGTACCTCAGCGCTGAGTCCTCCCGGCTCGGTACTCGCGGCCCGAGTCCTCCCCGGCCCGACTCCGCGGTCGAGTCCTCCCGGCCCGTCTCCAGGCCGAGTCTCCCCGGCCGGTCTCCAGCGGCGAGTCCTCCCCGGCCCGTACTCCCAGCGGCTGAGTCTCCCTGGCGCGTACCTCAGGGCCGAGTCCTCACCCGGCCGTCCTCCAGCGGCCGAGTCCTGCCCCGTACCTCCAGGGCCGATGTCCTCCCCGGCTACCGTTCACGGAACCGTGATCTCCCGGCCCGTACCGTCCAGCGGCGAGTTCTCGCGGCCCGTACTCCGAGCAGGGCGCAGTCCTCCCGTGGTCACGGCCGAGTCGTCCCCGGCGCGTACCTTCCAGCAGCCGAGCTCCCGGCCGGTCGCGCGGCGAGTCGCGTCTTCCGTACGTCAGCGGCGAGTCCTGCGCCGGCGTACGTCCGGCCGAGTCCTCCCCGGCCCGTACCGTCACGCGGCTGAGTCCTCTCCTGGCGTACCTTGCGGCTTCCACGGCGCGGTTCCTCCCAGGCCTGTCGTCCCGGGCCGAGTCCTCCCTGAAGTGAGGGGGGTGGGGGGTGGGAGCACGCGGTGCGGCCCCGTCCTCCACGCCGAGTCCTCGCTCGTCCTCGCGGCGAGTTTCTTCCCGTACGGCCGCGTACCTCCAGCGGCCGAGTCCTCCCCGGCCCGTACCTCCAGCGGCCGAGTCCTCCCCGTACCTCCAGCGGCGATCCTCCCGGCCGTACCGTCCAGCGGCTGAGTCCTCCCCGGCGTACTCCAGCGGCCGAGCTCCTCCGGCCGTCCTCCAGCGGCGCGAAGTCTCTCCGGCGTACCGACGTCTCAGCGGCGAGTCTCTCCGGCCGTACCTCAGCAGCGAGTCCCCTACCCCAGGCCCGATAATCTCCAGCGGCGCGAGTCCTCCCGATATCCCTCCAGCGGCCGAGATACTCCCGGCCGTACTCAGCGGCCGAGTCTCCCCTGGCCCGTACCTCCACGGCCGAGTCTTCGGCCATACGTCCAGCAGCCGGTCCTCCCGGCCGTACCTCCAGCGGCCGAGTCTCCCGGCCGTTCCCGTCATCGCCGAGTCCTCTCGGCCCGTCCTCGAGCCAGTACTCGCCTCGGGCCGTACTGTCTCACGCGCGTACCGAGTCTCCCCCGGCCCGTACCTCCGCAGCGAGTCTCCCCGGCCCGTACCTCCAGCGGGGCGAGTCTCTCCGTACCTCAGCGCCGAGTCCTCCCGCCCGTACTCCAGCGGCGAGTCTCCCGGCCCGTACCTGCACGTGCTGAGGTCCTCCCTGGCCGTCTCCAGGGCCGAGTCCTCCCCGGCGTTTCGTCCAGCGGCGAGTCCTCCTCCGGCCAGTACCTCCAGCGGCCGAGTCTCCCGATACCCGGGGTTGCAATGCGGCGAGTCCTTCCCTCTCTACGGCCCGTACCTCCAGCAGTCAGGTCTCTCCCCGGCCGTCACCTCAGGGACGAGCTCTCCCACCCGGACCGACGTACCTCCACGACACATAGAAGTCCATTGCTCCGCAGTACTCCGCGGCCCATGAGTCTCCGCCGGCCCGTACTCCAGCGGCCGAGTCTCTCCTCGGCAGTAATCCAAGCGTGTGCCGAGTCTTTCGCTCCCCCGGCCGTACCTTCCAGCGGCCGATGTTCCCGGCCGTCCTCCAGCGGCTCCGTTGAAAACTTGGTAGTCGTGCTCCGCCCGCTACCCCTCCCGGCGGGGCCCGATCTTCAACAGGGTCCAGGTACCTCCAGGCTCGGAGTCCTCCCCGGCCGTTTACTCAGACGGCCGCATAGTCCTCATCCCAAGTAGGTGCTCATCGGTTCGACGTACTCCCGGCGGTACTCAGCGGCCGAGTACGCTCCCTGGCCCGTACCTCCAGACACGGGCACGAAGTCAACTCGGCCCGATACAATTCAGCCGTTACAGACTCCCCCCGACCCCTGATGTGCGTGAACGACCCCGCGGACACACGCGCCGCCGTCAATATGGCATCGGTGAGCCCGCACCGAAGCCCGCCGGAACAGTCCACTGAGAGCTGTCTCGAATCGTCCTGCACTGGGGTCGGCGTGCGTGGTCTCTGATCGGCTGCATTACTGGGTCATCTTTTGATGTAGTCGTCCTCGTATGTGTGGTCATAGCACTGGGGCCCGAGTCATGTGCTCGAATATCAGGCACTCGCTCGTGAAAAGATGAGAGGTCACCGTGGCTGTTTCGTAAATCTGGCTTGCACTGCGCGGTCTGTAGTCATGTTCTCGATCGGCTGAACTGGGGTCCCTGAGCTGTTCGATCGGCTTCAACGTGTGGGGTCCCGAGTCTGTTTTGTGTATTTTTTGATCGGGAGCTTGCCATCTGAGAGACCGTTCCGTAGATGTCTCTTCGGCGTGACAAATGGCGCGTCCCCGAGCATGCTTTCTCGTGTACTATGTGACTGCACTCGGGGTCCCGAGCTGTCTCGAATGGCTGCACTGGGGTATCCACCCTAACACGAAGGCTGTCTGACTCTTGGAGTCTTTTTACTGTGCCGTAACAGAATGTTTGGTGTACGAATCTCGGACTTCACTGGAAGGTCGACCGAGCTGTCATCGAATCCTGAGCTGCGCAGTAACGTAGGGGCGTCCACAGCGTAGTCTGTCTTATATTCGGAAGCTGCCACACTCGGGGTCCCGAGCTGTCTCGATCGGCTGCACTGGGGTCCCGGCCTACTGTTAACTGGCGAGGGCCCGTACGGTATAGGTATGGCGAATTCGACGATATCATGTCAACACAGACCAAGTAAACTTGTAATTATTTCCACGAAGAACAGCACACATGAGATATGAGACCCTTCAGAGGACGGCATATCTGAGGACTTCTGATGACAGTGTGTTTTTCGAATTCGAAATTACTCGATGACTGTGTCTAATCTACGACAATGTAGCTGTGGATTTGGACGGCCGGCGTCGGCATATCAGGTTTGCAGAGCCCAGAGGCATTGTCAACAGGCAAAGGACAAAAGAGCAAGAAAGGAGGTTTTGTCACGTGTCCACTTAGTTGCTAACAGATATTTGGTCTACTTTTCACATTTCAGGCTGAAAACTGATGTCCAATATACACCGTTTGAGGCAAATTTTTAATGTTTACAGCAGTCTAAACCCTATTCCGTGCTGGTGGCCAGCGGCGTTAACGTGCTGGGAGGGCAGATTCTGCCCCCCCCCCGCTCACGGCAGATTCTGAGATACTGTACTTCAGGTTGATTTCGATGGGACATACACCATTTGATTCGGCATGACAAGATTTTCTTTCCGGACCCTGACATTTCTTATGAGGTCAAAAATGAGGAGCAGGGAGCAAACAATAAAATATTGGTCGTTTTTCTGAAAAAAACATTGCGGCCATGTGGTTCGACCGATTTTTATTCCCAAAACTTTTTTGAGCTTGCAATATACTTGTTTTTAATGTATAAAAAAGGAACAAAATAAAAAATCATAGACGTATATATAATATGTAAAATGTGAGGAATTTCTGATAATAAATATGTGCTGATCGCAATTGCTTGGGACGATATGAGCGGCACATGTGGTCACTGGTCATATTAGCTGTAGTTAGTGAAATGTAACATATTGTGCTTAGGCGGATCCAGGTTAACTTTGTGGGGCAGGGACGCAGGAACCGGGGGGCAGAGGGGGCAGCCGCCCCCCAAACATTGCCAGATTTTTACATTACGCCTATGGCGTTGCATGGAAAGAATCGACTTCAGAATGCCTCCGGCCCCCCAACTTTCGGACGGTTCCGGCACCCCTGTTGTGGGGGCGCCATGTGTGTACCACTTTGTATTACTTATTTGAAGCTGGACCTAATTTGACGAAGGGTTATTGCCTTCCATTTTATGTACCTGAGTGTTCATCTGCCCCAAAATATGTAAAATTTAAGTATGTATTATGTTTGTTGCAGTGACAACATTTCTGGCGCATTTATTGTACCGCAAACAACGAAGGAAGTATGCGCCGCAAAACCCCGTTGGTAACACCCTTCCAAAAACATGAGCCTGGCACCGCCTCTGCTGGGCTGATTTTCCCAAAATGTTGACACAACACGCGGCATTCAATGCTAGGAAAATTCACAAAACTGCAAGACGATAGGCCGAACGGTTTTGAAGCGGCAAGCGAAAAATAAAAACAAACACCGGGATAGGCAGAATCTGCCCCAGCACGGAATAGGGTTAAAGCGCTACTTCTATAATCGATTTGTTTTCGCATTTTAGTCAGAACACTGATGCCCCTCATTTACCGTTTGATTTTAGGCTTACATGTTTATATTTACAGCCTCAAAGGCTAAAGCGATACTTCTCTTTATCTAATTTGTTTTAAGATATCATTGATGATATATTTAAACGCGACCGGTTGCTTACATACCACACAAAAGGCCATACCAAAGTAATTTCCTGAATATGTTTATTGCCCTAATTACCAAGCAGTATTTTCGTTCCTCTGTGAAAGCAGAACAGGCGCCGATCTTCTTAAGCGCAGTCGCCCTCTCTATCTCGCCAACACTCACCACTAAGCACCGTGAGCGCCGTCGGCTGTCGATCGCGGCCGAATCGGCGCAGCGGGGGCGCCGGGATTGTCGCCGCGCGGCGCGGCGCCGTCGGCCGCGCGCGCCAGCCATGAATAATTGATACACACTGGCCGATGATTTCATTGACGCCGCCTTTGTCGCCGTTGAAGGGTGTGAGAACGAACGGTTGGCCGAGATTTTCGGCGCCGCGCCGCGCCGTGATCGATGACACAATACCGGCGCGGCCGCGGCATTGAGCGGCGCGCCACGTTTGTTTTTTCAGGGGGCGGTGTGTTTGCGCGCGCTGCGTCCGAAGTCAGCCGGCCACCGCTGCTGGCCACTGATGAATGTCAACCTTATTGATTTCCAGATTGATACATCAGTGGGCGTCGGCTGCCGTGCCGATACGAGGAGGGAGCCTGATTGGGGGGGGACTTTTACCTCATCCAGAAAGGCCGCGACCACAGATCCGAGCTGCAGCCGGCAGCCTAAGCAGCAGATGATACAGAGAGCGCACGCGCGAGATCCCAGCCACTTCGGCACGATTGAATCAAAAGATCACAGGGAGGCACTGGAACAGAAAACACATTCATGTTATATAACACAATGAGGGTTATAATCTGTGGTCGATAGTCACAAGCTGTGGCGGACCAATCTTGTGATAGACCTTAGACACATATCTGATACCATTTCTCAATCATCCGATTGCATTACAAAAACGATGCTACCATGTTCGTCAGTGGTCTCTGATCTGAACTAGGGATGGTATTTTATTTTTATTGACGTATCGTCGCCGATATTTTTTGTATCGGCCGGTATTTTTGCTGATACCAAACGAGCTTACGTCGATAACAGGCGCAGATCCAGGGGGCGCTAGCCCCCCTGGATCTGCTGAGCCGGATCGCGCCCGGAGGGCGCAACTTTTGTATATTGCGCCCAGGCAAGTAGCCAGGATTTTGCTCAGGATAAAAATCTACGTCGGATAAAAATCGCATTTTGCTCCTCAGCACTAACGCGACCGGGGGGAGGGTCTTAGGGTCGGTGTCAAGAATCTCATTATCTAGTGTTAATTTATTTCGTCAGGGGGAAGGGGCATTGGCGCCCCGTGGCCCCTCCCTGGCACGTCCTGATGTGCCCCTCCTGTACGAAATCCTGTATCTCTCTCTAGGCAACTTCTGATACCTATTCAATCCAGATTTGTTAAGTCTAGTTACTTCGCTATTTTATACTCACTAAGCCATACTACTCCATACCAAGTTAAGCAGTCCAATACCAGGTCGAACTGTAAGGCCTGCATTTCACAACCAATACCGATGCAAGCTTTTTGTATTCATCTCTAATTCTGAACCTGTAGGCGTCAGCGATTTTCCTGGCCACCTATTATGGTTGCTTAGGCCGCTCAGTACCTATCAGCTGACGTCCAGACCCTTATGAGCGCATAACCCCTATCAGCTTGACGTCGATACTGCCAACAGCACACACCCCCATCAGCTGTCGCCCCTGACGGGACCTGAGCTCCTGGACCTCCCCCAGACCGCAGCAGCCCAACCATTTCTTCCCCGCAACCACGCCGCGCCTCGGCTGCAGAGAAGCGTACCCAGAGATCGCCACTTCGTGCGACCTAACGTCTCCGGCGCGCAGAGACAGTGCAGGTCCGTCCCCGCGCGTTTGTTTTCCAGGCAAGGCGGGAGACGGTTGCGGCCTTGCACATGGGTCTGGTGGTGGGGTGGTGAGGTCGGCTGTCTACGTGCTCCTGACACTGGACAACCACCTGGAAGCCTTCTAATGTTACATTATGGCGATTGCTTAGCTTGATATTTCGTTGCTCGCCTAGTAGCACATCCTTCCATGGGCAACTTTTGACAACGTTAGACAACGTTCACATGGACGCCCCCCATAGTAACGTCGTGAAAAACGTTTCACAACTCGTGAAATAATGTGTACTAGGCTATTATTCTACAGACTAGTACCTCTAGACGGTCTGTGAGACCTCTGTTACCTTCTGACCTTCTTTGACGGTCTGACCAGCATTAGTACGAAGACTAATACGTTGATGTGCTTTTATTGTGGCGAGCCGGCTTGACAGAGCTGTACCACCCCTGCGGCGTGTGACAGTCAAAGTTGTGACTGTGACATGTTGACAGCTGTGCCGCCCCTGCGGCTGTGTGTGACAGTCACAGTTGTGTCTGTGACATGTTGACAGCTCTGATGGGTGTGACAGCTGCAGTAGGTGGCGTTAGGCCCTTCCAAGTCCCCCTCTGTTCTGGCGGTGGACCGCTCCTAGTCGCAGCCGGTCGGGGCCGAGGGAAGACCTACAGAAGCGGCCGCGGCATCGGCCACAGTGAAACACCACTGACGGGTCACACACTGGTGCAGGGGGATTCCCACTGACAGGTCTAGACTTCGAGATTGGGGGCAAACATATTGCTCCGTTTCGTCAGCGAGAAGCTATTGACCAGGGGGAGGGAAGCGTCGGGTCCTTATCGCGAAAGATTAGTTGACCAGACCCGTGGGGACAGTCCGGCGCATTGTATATTACCGTCGACTGCGGGGGATTTTTGCATCCGCTGGGGACGTTTTCAATGCACTGCGGCAAACAAATTACCCCAGTTACATGTTAAAATAGGCCCTGTCGACATGGCTCTTGGCTCACGTTCGCTTTACGCCTCGTTACCAGGGGCGGATGTGGGCTGAGGGGAATCCAGTGGCGTATTTCCAAAAAGTTGTTGAGCGGGGGGCAGGAGGATAGCAGACCAACAGCCGTCAGCGAGAAAATTATTGGCCGGGGGGCTAGGAGCGCGTCGTCAGCCCGTCTGCAACTGTGTGCAGGGGCGTCGCCGATAATTTTTGAGTGCAGAGTCGGCTGAAATGACAAAAAATGTACCTGCATTTTCTGCATGTATTTAAACACTTTCAGCTTCTGAATGCGGATTTTCCTGTTATGATTTAAGTATATGTTATTTAGCGCCGCGAAGCGGCGCGCGCAATATGTGCAGGTTCGTCTGATAAACCCCAGAAATATCGGCAGTGTAGAGGATAAAATGGGCCTTGCTACGAATAAGAAGATTAAAATGTTATTCATTCAATTCAGCGTTACGACGAACCAGAAGCGATGACGTTGGTTTTTAGGTCTTGGAAAATACAATTGTACCAAATATTGAAACCAGACCGTGAGTGGAGCCAAGCCTCAGGCAATTCCTTTCCTGGTTGCACATCTCGGTATGATGCAAAGCATTGGTCCTTGGGGCCAGCAATTACCGCCAGGGAGAGAGCCTCAGGCAGAGACTTAGTGCAATTCATTTGCCCATTTTCAAAATTTGTATAAGCAATTGCGAAACTTGCGTCATGCCGCGAAGCGGCGCGACATTTTCCCGTTTTGACTGTGGAGTGTGGATAGCAAGATTTTGACTGCTGCAAAGGCACCCTTTACAATAAATTTGCAGAGGCCAACCGTTTGTCCGACCGTTTGAGGGGGCATGGCCTCTTTGCCCCCCTCCTCCTGGATCCACCCCTGTACGGTACCACCTACAGCAGAATGCAATATGCCATAAGTAAAATATATTTGATGGGGCTACCGAATGGCAGAGATAAAACCACAATCAGTTGAATATTTAAAACAATAATGTTCCGAAAAGCGTCTGTAGTGTCAGGCCGGACCGCGTTTGGCTGCGTCGGACCGTGTCGGGCCAGGTGCAATGTAAATTTGTCTTGACGGAAACCCCACAGGCGCCTAACGTCCGCTCAGTACTAAGAATGGCTAAATAAGCTACAAACTGTATCTGTATGGTCTTCCACGGATCAATACACTCGATCAAACGAACAACAAGATCTAGCTTCACCACGCCCCATCGTTCACGAAGGTTCGGCCCATAACACGATGCCCGCAGACGGCAGAGCCATCTGCCGGGGAAGCGTGGAACTAATCGACCGTGCAGCGCCCGGCTGACGTCTGTAGCGCTGCGAACGGGCAGAGACTGGCGGCACGAGCTGCGGTTCTGGCGCTGCGAGCGGGCACAGATTGGAGGCACGAGCTGCGGTTCTGGCGATGCGAGCGGGCACAGATTCGGCCACGAGCTGCGGTTCTGGCGCTGCGAGCGGGCAGAGATTGGCGGCACGAGCTGCGGTTCTGGCGCTGCGAGCGGGCAGAGATTGGCAGCACGAGCTGCGGTTCTGGCGCTGCGAGCGGGCACAGATTGGCGGCACGAGCTGCGGTTCTGGCGCTGCGAGCGTGCAGAGATTGGCGGCACGAGCTGCGGTTCTGGCTGGTCGATTAAAATGTGACACCTCATGACACACAAGACACAGCGAAAATGAGTGAGCGGAGCATTAGCATCAGCAACTCAGTTAACATCACACTGTCGAGCAAGACGCCTGGTGCTCTCTGGCAGGGCTTGCATTATGTCTCCCCCGTTGGCGGCTCTCTACGGGAGGGGTGGGAGGGGGCACCTCTTATACGCATTAACACCCTTTCCGGGGAGCTGTTTGCCCCAGAATGTGATAATTGCAAAGTCTCATTGACAGTACGAGATATTCTTCTAGAATGCAACACATTTTAAGTATACCGCAGTCCGATTCTCAGATACGCGTCATCGCACCAAGTTGTAAGGGATTGTATTTGTAAGGGATCCTCCTGATTGTAAGGGATCCTCCTAATTGTAAGGTATCTTCCTGTAAGGGATTTTCACTGGGGGGCCACGCCGATTTTTCGTTGATGGGCAGCTATCTCACAAATCCTGCTGTATTTTCGACAGGTCGATATGTCAGGTCCGACAGAAGCCTTCTCAGACTGACCAGAGGGCCATCTCAAACGGACCAAGGGACCTCTCAGACCGACGTGAGGGGCTCTCAGATTGGGAAAATACCGTCTCGGATCAGCCGCAGGTTCTCAGACTAGATGAGACCCTCTTAGACTGGTCCTGGGCCTCTCAAAACGTCCAATGCAACTCTCGTCTCTCAGGCTGCATATAAAATGCCTTCTTACACAAACTGAGGGCCTTCTTAGGTCGGTCGAGTTCTCTTTTGCCAAGCTCTCAGGAAGGTTTGCAAAATGTTTTCTCAGACCGGCTGAGGACATATGACCGGTTACAGAGGGAATATGACCCAGGGCACTGTAAAAGCCTGACCAATGCCTCTTTCTGATCTGTTCAAATGCCTTTCTAGATCCATCGATGGCTTCCTTAGGCATGTGACCGGCTAACCACATGGAAAGGACCCTCACTCCACAGTCCAGTGCACAGTCTCAAAAAGGCCCTGGCTACGGCACCTAACTGGTATATTAAGTGAGATATTAGTTCGGGGAAAAAACTCATAGTGTCAGGAGACAATTGAAAAATAGTGGTATGCTTACGTTCAAGAAGACGTTTTCTCATTGCATTCGTATACCGTTGTTCTTTCCTACAGAAGCCAACAACACCGTTATTGAATATAATAAGCGTTCGTTTTGCGAGCCACAAATGCTCCTCACTCGCATAATATCCACTGAGTGCTCACCGGCAGGCCCCCTGCTCGCCGAATAAGCTCATTTCTGTTAATGGCCTGAACAAGATCACCTGTCACAGTTGGCGACGCAGCAACAATCAAATCTCGGGGAGCCAATGCGGCTTACACAAACAGCGCTGCACAGCTGGCGGCGCGCTGCGGCTGTCTGCAGCTCCACTTCCTGCATGAGGTCAGCATTGTTAAACGAGCACAATTTACGGCGTGCCAGGTTTATTGATGTGATCACCGCCGCTGGACCGGGCCACTCCACCCCTCGGAGACACGTGTCCAGTCCGGTGACCCCGCAGTCCGGTGACCAGCCCCACCTGCAGTCACCGCAGCGCTGCTGTGGCTCTCTCATGGAGCCACTCGAAGAAACCATGGTAAATTTCTCCTATGATCAAGCGGTACGTGGTAAGGGTTTGTATGACACCAACGCCAGCCAGGGGTAGACAGACAACATGAACACTACTGTCCACAGCCCGAGTGATTACAGCAAGCGCAGCTCTTCAGTGAGGGCAGGAACAGAGAGCTTTAAGTTGGTGCTTCCATTCAAAAAGATAAGCATGTTACTGAGAAGAAGGTCAAGCGTGTCAGACAAGGGAGCACCTGCTGCATTGGAGGAGAGAGAAAGAGAGAGAGAGGGAGCGCCTGCCGAGAGAGGGAGCGCCTGCTGAGAGAGGAGCGCCTGCTGCAGAGGGAGCACCTGCTGAGAGAGGGAGCGCCTGCTGCAGAGAGGAGGAGCGCCTGCTGCAGAGGGAGGAGCGCCTGTGAGAGAGGGCGCGCCTGCTAGAGGAAGGGGGCACCTGCTGAGAAAGGGACGCCTGCTGAGGGGCGCTTGCTGAGAGAGGGAGCGCCTGTTACATCAGTGGCCGAGGCTGCAGGGCGGGGCGACAGACCGCCGCTCTGTCCGGTTCCCGCCCTGAACACGGGCTGCGACACCAACGGACCCGTCCGGCACACCTGGCCTGTATGCAGACTGACTGACCACCCGCCCGCCCGCCCGCCCATAGCGGGGTAGAGGCGGGGAGGGGTAGCGACGACCGTGGCCGGTGACGCGAGCCCAGATTCCCGGAACGGACTGCCAATTTCGAATACTCGGGCCCGTGCCAGTCACTGACGGCCGTACCACTCACGGTTCGTTAGAAGGGGTCGGAGGGCTCAAACTACGGGAGATGCACCATTCACAAGCTGAGCTCACGCTGATTCCAGCGATGCAATTTTTTTTAAGATATGTCAAGGACATTTTTTAATCGGCATTTTGACCGAATTGTTTGGCCAGGGCTATCGCGTATGGTATGGCGAAAATGCAGGCTAATGACATGTCTACCGATTCGTCATACTCTGCACGTTAAGGTCTTACAGAATGCAAAGCCATTAGATGGTTTGGTTAGTTGCACGGCTGCATCAAAGCCAAGCGCTACCGGTGTCGGCACTAAGGTGCATTTCCGCTTGCGCCTCACGCAAAGAATCGTCCCCCGCGACACGCGAGCTGAGCACTGCCCGCCGCCGACCCAGCTTACGGACCGGGCTCTCGGCCAGTGACGGGCGAACGGTGCAACCCAAGTTGAAAACCCTAGCTATGTCCACTAGCCAAGCTTTTCAACGAAAGGGGACAGCGTGTGCTGCGGTCGATAAGCAACGTTTTTGCCCCATCGACCTCAATAGCGCTGCAGGATCAAGAACAAGTTTGTTAACTAGGTTTAGCTGCTGCCTGTTTCAACACGGAAAAAAATGTACGTTCCCTCGGCTCAACACCCATATTTAAATCCATCTTCACGACAAATCAGCAATGCTAAACAAATGTTCATCATCACCTGGTGACAAAACTGCAGACATGCGTTATCGAGCCAGTGTCGAGTAATGGCACCGCTTTCCGCCGTGAATAGCTTGTAGCGGCGGGCGATGCGGCTGATTTCGGCGAACGATTCGCATCTGTGAGGTGCCGCCGCTCATTTCCATGCTGAATACCGATGGCGTCTGGCGGCGGGGCGGCATGNGGTTTTCAGAGAATCTCATTCTATCTGGTGTGAATTTATTTTGTGCCCCCCCCCCTTGGCTACGTCCCTGGTTTGGCCCTAGACCAGTTTTGTCTCAGAAATACAGAAAATGTATTTTTTGTTGGTATCTGGTCAAAATAAGTCAAAAAAAATGACGTAATGAGTTTCTTACACTAAGGGAGCCACAAGTGTAATAATCACAAATAGTTATGGCAAGTCATTGCTTTGAAATTTGATTGGGGCATTTCCCATATTTAGTCCTCTCACTTAACTTTTCGGTTTTTCAAAATCTTTGACAATTTTTAATTTTTAGTGATTCCCCCCTTTTTAAGTTTTTAGGGGTAAGAAACCCAAAATTTCGGAAATCCGAGTTGGTCTTTCCTAATTAATATTGCATTTTCGATCTTTGTCACTTACTGTTAGCAATTTGCTGCAAAACCCTATTTTTTACGATTTTTACAATATAGTTACCGTCTTTCCACCAACTATAATCGTCACTAAAACATCATTTTTTCCAAATTACTGAACCAATTTCAGTGAAATTTTGCCAGCATGCGAATAATTGTTGTCAACTCATCTAGTGAAATTTCATCAAGATGCGCCGCATGAGTAAAAAGTGATTTCAGAAAAACATCAGGGAAGCCTGTCAGGCCCCCCTGAGGCGAGGGTTAATTTTTCAAGCTTGGCTACAAGTTAAGCATGGCCCTGCCGAGTTTCCGAAAAAGGCGACGCCGAAACGATATGAACGCGGACATCGGCCCCTAAAACACATAAATTACCTAACATCAAAACAAAATGCGTATTATACAGAAAAATCATTACAAATGTTGGGCAAAGGCCATGCACGCANAAACGGATATACGTTTTCTCGTCATTTCAGCCGACCCCCTCAATAATGATCGGTGACGCCCCTGCGAGTTGGTATGAGATAAACGTTATTATTTATTACCTACGTGTGTATACTGTATATGCTATGGAAATGGTGTTCCGAGTGTTTTAAAGTGATTTTTCCACAATTTTGTACCCCAAAAATTGAAAAGGTGTTTTTTTCTGTTTTTTTTTCCGATTTTTTTTTTCGGAAAATAATCGCATTTATTAATCTATAATGCCAAATAAGGTGAAAACCCAAATCCGTGGAGAAAAAAATGGGGCTACCTTTTTGCCGGAAAAAGTTGGCCCCCCAAGGATCCGCCCTTGCATCTCACCTACATGATACATCTCAGATTTTGATAAAAGTCCACTCTAGAGGTTATCTGGGACGCCAAATCGCACTATGCAAGTTTCAGCTGGATTATAGTTACGGATACTGAGTTATAGCCTCCGGCATTTTCGTAAAGTCACCTTGTATGACTAAGCCAAATAGCCAATAACTCCACAACAAACTTCCAAATAAAAAAAAAATCATACATTTTCTTAATGGCAATTAAGTGAGGTACATTATCCTAGACCAGGTTTTATTTGTGCGTGGATTCTGATGAAATGACCTGTGGTATCTGGTGACCCGACTGCCCTTGAAACGAGCGCAGTGTTTTTTTTTTTATATTTGCGTAATATACTTTGGTAAGTTATTGCATGGATACAAAATAGGAGATAGGTATTTTCAATTAATGCAGTTTTAAATTGCTCAAGTTAACGCGTTTTCCTCTTTTCACCAATACAAAATGATTACTTTGTCCCGTGACAGCATTGAATGCGGTTTCTGTTTCCAGAAAGGTTCACGGTTGGCAATTAAAATTAGCCATAGAGGTTTAGTTGAGTGAATTGATTTAATTTGCCAGTGACATTGCTGTTCAGTGAAATCTGCAAGGTCAGCTGAGGCCATCTAGTCACCAGCAACATATTGGCCAATTATTAATGTGATAAGATAGAGACGTGACAATTAACCCGTTTATGTATCGTCTATTCGCGTCACCCGATAAGTAGCATGACTTATCTGGGTCACCAAATGACCTTGCCCAAAGGACAAATTTTGATGTTGACCTAGCCAGGTCACCATTAACATATTTCGAAGCGTCCTGACGATACAAACACGTTGGTCTTAGCAGTTTTGTTCTATGTTTAATTGATACAAACTTATGTCCGAACAGCTGTTTTTACTACCAACAACGAACAACTTCAACATGTTCGTGAATAACTTTTTGGGGATTTAACATAAGAGATATGATTTTAACACCATCGTGTTTGTCTTGTCAAGGCGCTTTGAAACATATCCCTCGCCCTGGTGGGGGGGGGGGGTCACCCCCTGAGGTTTTCCCATAATAGCAGAAAAACGGCGGAGCACAGCGCGACCACGTTTTGTACAGCTGTTTGAACATCAATTGCCCACAGTGTTTCACAAATTTACTTCAGGTTATCCGAGGTCAGGTCACCAGAACTTTTAGTAGGTCACCGGAACATCAGAAGTGACCCTGCTTTCGAAAATGGTTGTGATCGTGCCAAAGCCACAGTTTTTGTCCGAAAGATTTGAAATTTGCAGGATTTCATAAAATCATAAGTACCTACAATCGGTCCATCTCGTTTTTTTTCATCGATGACCTAAGGTCAGGTCAATTTTCTGAACTCCCCATTATAAGTGAATGGGAAAATAAACAAATGCTTCCTATTCAGTAAATATGCGTTGATTTTACAGAAAATATGCATTGAATCAAACGAATACTTTCATAATCATAATATTTTATCTAATTCTGGATGATCAAGTTGCCATTGCTGCTCAGTGATCTCTACAAGGCCATTTGAGGTCATCTGAGGTCATCAGCAATGATTTGCTAATGACTATTGATAGAAAAGAGACAGAGACAAGCGGTTGACACCGCGGTGTTCGTCTCGTCTGGCCGCATCGCCCCATAGGCAACATTACCTACCCGGGTCACTAAATGACCTTAAACTGAGGTCAAATTATGAAATTGTTCTTACCAAGTCACCAAGTATATTTTTTAAAGCGCCTCAACCAAACAAAAAATATGGTGATAAAACCACTGCTCTATCACTATAAGATAACAAGTTATTCAGGAAAACAAATTGTGCCAAAAACTACATTTTGACCTTCGATGACCTCTGGACTGTTGATCTGAGCTCAATTTTGAAACTTTGTGTGATTGCAATTTAATGAGCTTTCGATCGCTTTTTACGTTTGTTTCTAGCTATCATAGTTCACGAGATATACGGGGGTTGTTCGAAGCAGTCCACAAACTGTGAAATTTTACCTTTGATGACCTTTGGTGACCTGAATATAGACCTTAGCTAAAAATGATCACTGTAACTTCGAATGTACTCGTTGAGAGTTTTCGAACTTTTTTTTCCTGCGTCTTTCTATCCCTTTTGTTTTCAAGTTAGGAGGGGGGGTCATTTTGACCCCCCTCCTCCATGGCGAAGTTGTCTCGGAGGCCCACCAGGGCACGGGATATAAGTGGTGACCTGTTTAGGTCAACTTCAAAATTTGACCTCAGGTCAAGGTCATTTGGCAACCCAACTGGGTCATGTTTATATCGGGCGACGCGAATCGACGATAACATCACTTAGGTGCACTTTGTAATTGACGTTATTTGTGTTTTTGTTTGCTCATGCAAATCCATTATGTAGCTGCTAAGAAACATTTTTCTGAAAACCATGGCTAAAGTTGGGTCAGACCGCGCATAGGTCGGTTATTCTCCGTAGCTGACTGTATATTTTTCTAGCTCACCATTGTTTCCATTGTGTAACATCCCCAAATAATATTGCAACACGGCCGCATCATTCCAGCAGTTACATCCCAGCCAGCACTGCACGCATTACTCACCGCTTGTGTAACGAGAAGCGACGCAGCATCTGAAGCGTTCGTAGCCAGATGGGTGGCCTCCCGGCCCCGAGGCGAGGGCAGCAGAGACCGCAGGCCTTGTGGTCTGTACCAGGCTGGGTTGGGCTGAGAATCCTTGGTGGTCTCCCGGTTCAGCGGCCCCCGCAGCAGCGACCAAAGGCTCTGTGGCCTGTACGAGGTCGGGTCGGGCTGAGGCTGCTGGTCCAGCCCACTGGCCCCCAGCAGCGCGGCAGACAAGGCCGCTGGTGAGCTGACCAGCATCAGACTGACCAGCAGCAGACCGACAGACAGGTGTGCGATACGGAGACGGACGTGCAGAGCGGCCTCCATGGTGTCGGGATGCGGGGAGGCTGGAGTGAGGACCGTCCACCGCGGTCACGGAGGGTCACAGTGAGGGCAGGGGCGGTGCGGGGAGACTCTTATACTCCGCCCCCGTTAGCAGCGGTTGTTGGAGTGGGCGGAGTCTAGCTGACCAATGGGGTCAGAGCTCTAATATGTGTGGCTCGCTGATGATATAGATGATGGTCGAACTTTTTTGGGGAATGTGTGATAGTCAGGTGGAGTCAGCAAATAATCAACCATGAATTTACGTAGTTCTCAACCTACGGCACATCTAGATGAAATGTAGTATCAATCCCATGCAGGGACGTAGCCGAGGGGGAGGGTCACGGGGGCAATGCCCCCTGATTAAAATAAGTTTACACTAGATATAGTGGGATTCTCTGTCGACCAGACTCTTCCCCGGTCAACAACATGTGGCAGGGGAGCATAATTTTATTTTTTAAATCTTACCAACGTGGCCCTCTGACAAATACAGGTCCTTTGCATTATGCAGGCCCCCTCAGAAACTTCGGGGGGGGGGGAATCTTGGCTACGTGCCTGAAACCATACTATGTCAGGAAACTGTAGGTAATCCTGCCATGGGATCTAATCTTACATCGTTTTAAGTTGCTAGACTCAATATTTATGTGAAATAAAAGTGTTACATCAACGTTTCAAATAAAGAGCACCATTTTTACTAAGAATGCCTAAGAATGGTAACTTATGACGTAATACTTTGAAATTGCGTTTTTCTGGCTTATTTTGACAAGATAAAGGCAAATAAATGTCAGCAATGTTTTTCTGAGATTAAACTGGGCTAAAAGCATGCCCTCTTTGTTAAGATATGTCAATTAAGACATTTTACCTAATTTGACCTGAATTTGACCTCAGCTTGACACTTACATCATTTAAATGAGCTCCAATGGCGCCTTGATTATCTTATCGATGCAAAAGCACCGTAAGACGCCTAAACGGCGAGGACGAGCGAGCCCGAATAAATCCGCGTCAATTTATCATTCCGCCCAACGGAGGTCTTGTTTTTGCAAAGCATGCTTTTGAATTATTTTCGGCTAGTATTGTTTTGCCGTCGCAAATAGATTCCGATATCTGAAATCGATACTTTGAACTAAAACAGGTTTGCAGAGTTATTTCCATATTGGCAATTAATAAGCTTCATGTTTTGAAGGCAAAAATACATTTGGTTGGGGTTATTACATTGGAATTGATTTGCGCTTTTTAACAGCTGCATTTCATTTGTATCGTTTAGCACCATTTAGTTTTGACGCTACGGCGGTGTAATGTAGTAAATATTATAAATTCGCAATGTAATATCCACAGGCGGATTTTGACAGCAAAATATTTTATTTTAAAACCTATTTTTTGCATGCATTTTAGAGACGGTACCATTGGTCTTACCCACTTTGGTGTTTGTTTCATCGCTTCACGTCCCATAGGTGCTGAGAACTGATTTAAATTGTGAAGACATCATTAACCATGAATTTGCGCTTGTATAGCCAGTAACTTTGCACGTACCACGCGCCGCTGATCAACACATGAAGCATACGCTTGGCAGATCGTTTCTCTACACATCTGTGTTCGACCCGTGTAATTGCGACTTTTGGTTGCCGAGATATAGGTCCGGTATTACAACGATGTTTTGTAGGTAACTTCGTGAGCGGAACTGGGGTGCACGTCGCACGTGTAACGTACCAGAGTTTGACCCTGTCAACTTTGTCAATGGTTGTTGGTCTCAAACCACACAACAAATTTCAGCTTAATTGGTCCAGCTGTTTCTCAGCTTATAGCAGGATCCATATTCTGACACCCCTGACAGCGGCACGTGTTCACGCGCCATGCTTGACCCCTCACGTGAAGAAACAACAGCCGTTTCACGATGGCTTTATTTTCGCGAAATGTTTTAAAACATTGTTAAAAATGTTGTAACAATGTTAGTGGTAGCCGTCTTTCACGAATACTAAGTTGCAAAAACAATTTTACCCTCTCCCTACGGTAGAAACGAGGGTTTATTTTTTTTTCTCGCAAATTAGTCCTTCGTGAAAGCGGCACACTAAAAACATGTTTAAAACCATTTTAAATATTTTAACCCATTTCGCGCAAAATAATCTATCATGAAACGTCTATTATTTCAAAAATCATTAATGTCATGCATGGGGCTATCAAAATGGCGAAGCCACTTGTCAAGCCGGATGCGGGGAATTAAAAAGATATAACTTACTGACCAGCGTCGCGGTCTGGCCGGGCCCGGGCCGGTCGGGTTCGGCCGCTTATATTGGAGAAAATCCGGTATTCAATGAGGACTCGCTCACGCTTCGCGCTCGCTCGTAATAAAACAGCCCATAAAAGATGTGTTGCATAACTTTCAAAAATCTGTTTCGGATAGTGACCTTTCGTGACCTGATATTGACATTAACCTTTGCAAAAAATATCCTTTTTGCTCAAGTGGGATGTGTTATACCTTTGGGGGCATTTTGGGTGATCATGGTCGCAATCAAAGGCTCCGGATGGTAAGTATGGTCCATAAGTTCAAATGTCTCGATTTTGACCTTTGATCTTACCTTGACCTGACATGCGACCTTGATTAAAAATTTCGAGTATGCTCGAGATGCATCTCGATAAGAGCTTTCGAATGCCACCTTGCGCGTCTCGCTACGACCATTGGTTCCGGATATAACGTGGGGGTCAATATTTGCCCCCGGTCAATGTCGTTTGGATAAGACCCCGGTCAAGAATGGGTTAACAACATATCATTTTTATTTGATACTGTTTTTTTCTTTCTTTTGTAAACAAATAAAAGAAATAAAATGAAATTGCCTTTTGAAAGTCAATGTAATTTTATACTATGACGTTTATTGTTTCCACTTTGCTGCAAAACTCTGTTTTCTACATTTTTCCACTATTTATCGTTTTTCCACGTGCATGACGTCACTAAAACGACATTTTTTCCTAAACTCCTAGAAAATTTTTAATACAATTTTGGCAGAATACGTATAATTGCAGCTACTATAAATTTCACCAGGATCGGCCACATGTGTAAAAACTTATGCAATACAAACCTCAGTGTTTTAACCTACAACCTCACTTTAGGACCTCCGTAGGGCGAGGGTTAACCCGGCGGTCACATGGGTATTTTCTGTAACACGCGTCACTACTACGGGAGCGTGGTCTGGTCGGGAGCGGCAGTGACCCATCTTAAACGGCTGGAACGCATTCAGCATTCCTTTTTTATTTGGCTCGTGTGTTCATCTGACCACAACTCCTTTAAACTAGCTTACGATCACCTACTGCAGCATTTCAAGGTTTCCTCCATACAATCTCGTTTCATGCGCAGTATCTTATGTTCATACAACAACGTTGTTCACGGCCACGTCCTCAGCTCTTGTCATGCTTCCAGCTGTCGGCTCCGGCTAGACGGATCAGGTCACCTGTGCTCTGGCATATACCGTTTGCACGCGTCGCTGGTGTGAAAAACGGATCTTTTTGCCGGATTTCTTCCATGTGTAACGAGTTCCTTAACGCCTGTGTATCCCTCGATTTCTTTCGCTCGTCATTATCGGACAACAAATCCGCTGTGCGGTAACATGTCACTCGGGCAGGTGCATTTTTAGCTTTTTGAGCTAGCAGCCAGGCCTCACCACGCGAGGGTTCACCGACTGGTCATGTGTCATGTGTGTGTGTGTGTGTGTGTATGTGTGTGTGTAGGTGTGTGTGTTTGTGTGTGTGTGTGTGTGTGTGTGTGTGTGTGTATGTGTGTGTGTGTGTGTGTGTGTGTGGCATGTGTTCTGTTTGTGTATGTGTAGGTGTTTTGTCTGTCGTCTTGCATGCGTGTGTATTTTAAGTGAAAGTCAAAGTTTTATCTCCTGACTTCGCCTGTAACCAGGTTTTGTGCCTGTTGGTGATTTATCAATAAACATAAACATAAACATAAACACTGGAGGGTGTCTTTTAGCCCCCTTGTATCTTCGGAACCAATAAGACGATTGCGCTGAATCGAACGGCAATCGATAGCCCAGGAGATTTCATTGACGCCCAACAGTTTTCGTTGCCCTGAAGGTCACTGTTGACGTCACAGGTCAGGTAAAATGTCAAAATCTAGCCATTTGAGTTTATAAGCCATAACTTCCATTCAAAGTCTTTGGTTGCAGCCATGATCACCCAGAGTGCTCACAAAGGTATGATACACATTCCGGATGATCTTATGATGACCTTATGGGGAATTTGGACAAATTATCAAGGTCAAGGTCAGGTCACATAAGGTCACTATGTCGAAAAAGTATACGAAAGTCATGCAACACGTGTTTTACATACTATTTTACGCGTTAAACTCGACATTGATACTCATTTTACCACCTCACCTAAAGTACGTGAAGGCATTAAGTCAAGTAAAGGTCAAATTCATGTCACAAAAGGTTAAAATTTGTAATTGATAAATATATTAAATAAGTACTTATTATGGACCAGTTTTGTCTCAGAAATACAGTGCTGCCCTTTATTTATCTGTATCTGGTAAACAAGGCTAAAAAACGAAATTTCAAAATTTGACGTCAAGAGTTACCTATACCTTAATGTCATCACTCTGTCAAAAAATAAGATATTATTTTGAAATTTGGTATGGTAGTTGAATATGTTAAGTTATTTGACATATATCACTGTTTTGCAATATCTTCACTTTTTATTTTTGTCATTTTTGTCATTTCTATTTCTTATTTTTGAAATTTTGGGGCTCAATAACATTTTTTATCTCTAAAAAGATACGAGATTGCAATGTTGTAGCTCTTCACAATATATATCTTTTCACTATTTCATATTCCGTTTTGTCCACTAGGCACTACATAGCATTTTTACGGTCTCCTAAAGTTAATCTGAAAGTTAAGCTGTTAAGATGATTGGTGTCAAAATCGTGTGTAGTGACGTCACTAACTCAGCTATATCTAAACAAAAATCTAACGAAATTTAAAAAATCACGAAATTTGTAAAAAGGATGCCCCGTCAGATACCAGACGTTTGGCGCTGATAGCTGCATTATTTCGTGACACATTTGAAATATTCCTCAGGGAGAACTAAACAAAAATTGAAAACAAATATTGGGGCCCAAGTCCTTGAAGTCTTAGGCCTCCAGTGTCTAACGGGTTAAAGGTTAAAATCTATATTTTGTACAAACTGTTGAAGTGAATAACTTTTGAACCTTCTAAAATAGAGGCCATTATTTTAGCGCTTCATGTTTGTCTCGTCAAGGCGCTGACCAACATTGTAGTGGTGATCCTGGCTAGTCATCTTCAAAAATTTTGACCTCATGCAAGATCATTTGGTTGGACCAAGGGTAGGGTTCATGATGTCATCATGGGGAGATGCCAACTCGACGAAGACTAAACATAATTGTGCAATCTGAACGTCTATATCTTTATTATATCAATAGTCATTAGCAAACAAATGCCGGTGACCTCAGATGACCTTGCAGAGGTTACTGGACAACAATTGCACCTGTGTATTCAAGAATGAGCTAAAATAGCATGATTCTGCAAAAATTGGCCTGATTCAATGCAAATTATCTGAAAAGGAAGCATTTGTATATTTTCCCATTCAGATATAATGGAAAGGTCAGGAAATTAACATACCCTTAGATAACCGATGCACAAATTTGAGATTTGTTTCTCATCCAGTTCGGCCTTGCGCAATAACCGCAAGGCCGAACTATGCGGAACTAGACTATGGTGCCGGGGAGGGGGAGGAGCCTGGAGTTGACGCCCCCTAGGCCCAATCTTACCAACCCTCCTTTTTGTGCAATCCCCCATCGCCCCACAAACAGCTGACTGCAATCCTACCAAATGCCCATATATGGTCTTGACGGGGTACTTGGGGCATAGATAAGCATTGAACTAGTATTTAGATTTTTGCCGCTAGATGTCGCGTTATGTATAGCAAATTAATTCCAAATTTCTTGAATTGTGTCTGTTTTAAAGGGAATATAGCACCTTGGAAAAAGTATGTAGAATGATGGAGAAGAATGCCCTGAT